>JANHZT010002742.1:61001-80279 GCA_032468215.1 Stegonotus admiraltiensis | reverse complement strand
ATCCTCTGAAGTCTGTGTCTGTCTTGTTGGGTTGCAGAGCCAAACCAGACAGTTATAGAGGTGCAGATGACAGACTATGTGGCAAAAATATTAGAACAGTCCCGATGGATTACCACAAGTATCTTTTTAGTTCATTATTCTGCTTATCTACATGATCAACCAGCAATCTAGTTTTTCTTCATCTGATTCTTTTGGTCCAAGGCATTTTTTCCAGCACAACAATTTAAAGTTTTACGTCTTTGTTTTGTTCAGCTTTCCTGATGACCTAACAACAGCCATATGTTACAACTGGAAAAAATCATGGTCTTGTTACTTTTGTTGTCAATGTTATGGCCCAGCATCTTAAATTTCTTTGTGATATTATGAATAATAACTAATAGGAGCTCACCATGGATAAGTTGATGTTTCCAAGACATTTTTATCATGAATAAAAAATGTGCAATGATGTACATTTTCATTGGTCCTTCCTTGTGAAAATAACCCAAGAAAGGGGAGATTCTCTTTAATATCTGATTTTCAATAACTTTTTAGATATGTTCATAGTTTATTATAATTGAAATTATTAGAAGTATTTCTATAGAAAAAATCCTTTCTGATTTATTTGTGAAAATTCCATTTAAACTTGAGAACTTCGCAAGGAGACTAATGGGGGGGGGGACACTGGATTTCCTACAAAAATTGAACATTGGATGAAAATAAAAATGCTTGCTTCGTCAGTTGCAATAGCAATAGCACTTAGACTTATATACTTCCTTACAATGCTTTATAGCACTCTCTGGATGGTTTACAGGATCAAAATATTGCCTCCAACAATCTGGGTCCTCATTTTAGTGACCTCAGAAGGATGGAAGGCTGAGTCAACCTTGAGCTGGTCAGGACTGAACTTCTGGCAGTGGCAGAGTTAGCCTGCAATACAGCATTCTAACCACCACGTCTCACTCATAGTTGCAAGAGGAAAGAAAAATAAAAATAAAATTACCCTTAATCTGAGATGATCTCCCCCCCCCTTTAAATCAAAGGCCATGAAAATAGTTGCTTCTAATACAAATCCTGGCTCCAGATGCATGCCGTTTATTTTCCTTACTTTGCCAGATCTTTCTGTCCCCTTCCTCAGATGTTTCAGAGTGGTAAGTTTCAGAAGAAGGACAGTTGAATACTTTGCCAACTTCCCAACAGTAATACTTATTCCTGAATTATATATTACCACTTGAAGGCTACTGCTACATATTTTGACAGCCCAACATATTGCCTGTAAATTTCATTATTTACTGTATTTTTCAGAGTATAAAACGCACCTTCATTTTTGGGGAGGAAAATAGGAAAAAAAAAATCTGCCTACCAGGTATTCATCTGGCTAGCTTCCTTAGCCTGGTCAACGTCAGCACATTAGTTTGCTCGCTGGTTTTGAGGTTGGGGCTGGTTGGGGCTAAAAAACAGCTTCTAAAGCACAGCTGATCATCGGAGGGAGCAGCAATTAGAAAAGCAGCCAAAGCACAGAAGGGGTAAGAGAAGGCAGCAGCTGTTCTGGGTAGCCATTTTGGGCATGGCGCTTTGCATTTTCAGCCTCCAAACGCTCCACGTTTTCAGGCGGAGATCAGCAGCAATGAGCCTTGAAGGGCTCTCAAACAGAGCGTTTGGAGGCTGACATCGCGATGTGCAGAGCCCAAAAACACAAGCCATTGTCGGTGGCAATCTCTGCAGCCAGGAAGATGCACAACAGCAGAACAGTGGGGGCTGGCAGGTGGGTGGGGTTACATTCTTTTAGGAGGGGGAAAAAGTGTGTTTTATACTCTTAAAAATACAGTACTTAACTGAACTTTTAATCCACCTTTTTTAACAAACTGAAAAGTAAAATGACTCCTATTTCCACTCCTACTGCAAATAAAAGTTTTTTCTCCTGAATGACAGCACAAACGAATGCTGCTATTAGTCTAAGAACATAATTGCATTTGATGGGTACTTGTTTATAATAAATGTTGGTGTACTTTGGCCAGTTTTCACCCAGTTCAAAGGTTGAATGAGGCTGGCAAGATTTTAGTTTTCTTAAGGTGCATATTTCTGGAAACTATAGGTTGCATGCCATTTAGAGTTTCATGGAGTAATTTATGCATTCAACATAGAATTTTAGCTCATATAACTACAGATGGCATTTTACTGTCAGTAACTATGAGGTTCAACAATGTCTAAACATGTACAAATGGGTAAGGATGACTACGTGAGAATACTTTATTAATATCATTCTACTCTGCAGTATGGCAGCAAATCAGTTGCTTGCATTTCATCTTCGTTGGGTAAGTGACAATTTAATATAGTATATAGTGAAACATTATGTATAGACAAATGACAAGATTTGAATTGTATGTCCACTAAAAGTCTTAAATATGCTTTCATATAGAGAAATTGTTAGGCTCGTTGTTAAAATAACTGATAGAAAGGTAGCTTTGTATTACATTAAACTAAATATAAGTAAGTGAATCTATTCAAGCATGAATTTAAGCGTGATTTAAACTCCTATTTATTTATTTATTCAAATTGTATTCTGTTTTTGTACTCTGTATAAGGAGTCAAAATTTGTGATACAGCAGAATCAGTATATTTTACAATGTAAGATAATAGAAAGTTCATCTACTTCTTCAGTCTAGATAAATAAGCATTAATTGTATTGCCGAAAGAATTTGCTAACGTATTTACAGAATAGAGTTTTGATATGTACCACTCAGTCAGTCATTATTACTAAGGTCTACCTGATACTAGTTAAGTATATTCTTAACATCTGTTGGGAATAAACCTTGGAATCGTAGGTTGCTTTCTGAACAAACACATCATTAAAGTCCTCCTATATCCATAGTGATCAAAAAATATAGACCACTTTCTAATGAATGGCACCATCACTCCAGAAATTCTTAGATGAAATTGATTTTCTAAAACTGTATTTTTGTACTGTTTGCTATATTATGAGTTGCCGAAAGTTGTTCTGGAGTTAGTGATACTAGATCGGGGGGTCAAACTCGTGGCATCAATTGTCACATGACACATCGTGACTTTTTCCCCCTTCACTAAACCGGGGTGGGTGTGGCCAGCGTGTGATGCATATGGCCTCTGGGCCATGAGTTTTGACACCCCTGTACTAGAACAAATCTATAAATAATAACAGATTGTCTTGGTCTGTGATCTTTATCCATAAAAAGCTGATTGAAGTATATGTAATGTTTATCTTCCTAATTTTCGTCATTCTTCACTTGGTGTCTTGTTTCTACTGGTTTTCTCCTCCCCTGTCCACCATTCACAGTTGTTATGAGCAATCTCACAAGCAGCCTGCGTGCACAATTTGAGTGGATGGATGGATAGATGAAGTTGAGGTTTCAGAAATTTGCATCACAGTGCAATATGAACATGAGTGTTCAGTTGTGGGAGAAGTTGAAGCAGTTATTGAAGGAGAAGCCACCTCTCCATCCACACTGTTAAAACACAAGATGCTTCTTTGACTCTTTCTGAGGATTGTCTTCAGTCATTTACAAAAATAAATGAAAGGGAGGTAAAATATTGCCCATTAATGAAACAAAAGTTGTCATCTGAAGGCTCCATAAACTTGTCACAATTAACCATCTGCTTTGCGCATTAAAAGTCCAAGTGGACAAAGCCTAACATGATTAGGATTTATAGTGTTTTCAACCAGCATCTGCAATATAAAACTATGGTTTTTATGGTGATACGAAACATTTGGTGCAAAAGCAAAGTAGTAACTTTTAGTCTTGTGGCAGTGTCATAACATGCTCAACACCTGCCATCATACAAAACCCTCAGCCCTTTAAACAATCATTTGTAAACTGGGGGAAGTTTAATGAAAATGTAGGCTCAGCAAAGCATGAAGCTTTTTCTGTGTAGCAATCAACATTGAAATGCCAGGCTGCTCTTGTACTGGGAGTAATTGCATATCCAGAGCATACAGGTTAACTGCTGCTGACAAAGCTCATAAATAATAAATACCATTTACCATGCCCCATGTCCATAAGGTGCCTAGCACAGAGTGATAAAATAAATATTACAGATTGAAAAGCAGCATGGCCCACCTACAGAAGTTTTTTTTCCCCTTCTAAGGAGTTTCAGTGTACATCAAGAGTGAATACTTAATACATTTAAATGTATGAACCACTCTAGCCCTGGCAACATGCTTCTGTTTTCTTTCTGCTAGTGTGAGTCTTGGAAAAAAATCAGCCTATAGGGCAAGGGTTCCTAAACCCTGGTCTGCAGCTCATTACCGGGCCATGGCCCATTCAGAACAGCCCGCATGAGGGATGGGCCAGTTAATGCACATGCAGCTCAACTTGCTCAAGTGGCGGGCCAGTTCCCCTCTCCCCGTCCACTGGGCCACCAAGCTATAATGGTTGGGGACTATAGGAGGTTTTTGGGGAAGGGTGGATGGGCGGTGAATACAGATATTGTTGGCTAGAGCTGGTGTTCAGACCTAAATGAACAGTTCTCAAATTATTTTTAATATATAGTATTTATGTCTTCATATTGGATGGGGTATAAAAGTTTGTTGTTCAGGAAGAACACATTGTCATACACAATTGTTTCACAAAATAAACAAAAAAATAAGTGGGCAGACGTAAGTGGCACATTGTCCTTCTCGGTTAATTTGTCATTATCTTAATGTCTAATTACAGCAAGGAAGAAAAAAAGGAAGAGACAAGCTTTGTTAGTGCAATAAGTCTAAGACGCTTTAAGCCGAGTCAGTTGCTTCAATCAATGGATTTTTTTTTTCATTTTCTGGATTGGGGTTGTAGTCTAGACTGCAGTAAATTGTTCTGATGTTGCATCCCAATGCCGTAATTATCACTGCCAAATTGTCAGCAACAATTACTGTTAAAAATGTAGGAAAGACTTATTGTCAAAGAATAGGATAATTAGATGTATCCTGAAAAAAATAAAGACTATAAGAATACTACATTGGAATTATAAAAATGTTTGTGTTGGGTTGACTGTTCTAGTTCTCTTCTGAAGCCAAAGCACATTGTCCACTTTAGGGCAAAAACTATCTTGCACACTGATCCTACTAATGACCCTGATAAAGAGTTTCTAAAGAATTGCACAAAGGCCTTAAAAGCCTTTGAATTGGTCAGCCTAAATATTATCTCCTGACAATAGCATTCCGTATTGTCCATTTCCAGTGAGTTTTTTCCATGCTGGTTACATGAAAGGAGATGGCCCAGGGAGTTGTTGGAATATTCAAAGCAATGTTGTTGTTCTACTTAAGACTATCTCTTGCTTGCTGCTGAACTTAACACCTGGGTTGTAAGAAGGTTATTCTAGCTAAAAACCCAAAATGTTCTCCCACCTAGGAAAACAATGTATTGATCTAGCTTTGCTTCTGACCTGCTTGAATTTATTAGTCTGTCAATTCCTTTTTGTGAAACAGCATTGATTCTTATCAATCTCCATTTGCTGTCTGAATTGGAAAGACCCATGCACAGTGAAAGCCATATTTCTATCTCAGTGAAAGCCACATTTCTTGGAACGTTTCTTTGTGCTTTTTTCTGCTAATTTAAGAAATCTATAGAATTGGATGTAGAGAAGAAATGATCAAAATAGATGGGGCACCATCGATACTAAGCCTGCCATATGGTCATATTTCTCACTTGTTTCATTTCTTCTGATAGCACTTCCCTCACCCATATGTTAATGCTACTTGGTTTATGAACTTAAGAATCAAATAAACTTTGTGTATGCTTACAAAATATATTGTCTCTGAAGGCAAATTCTCATCCTTTTTTGCAAATAATTAGGAGCCTCTAGTTAAAAGTATTTGAAGATTGAGACATTATCACGAAGCCTCCCCCCCACCGTATGTCTTTCCTTCATCTACTAGGTAACTATACCTGATAAAAAGATCAGTTCCTGAAAAAGAGTCATTTTTTTTAACTGGACTATTAAAGATAGTGCTCTGATGCTTGAATCCCACCACCAGGTTGCAGTGTCATTAAAATAGTTTAGGTAGGATGGCACCATCGAGTTGGAGAGATAGTATAGTAATATCATACCTTGCTTGTCCCTGCTGCCCAGTTTCACCTATAGGGCCTCACATTTTCTGGCAAAACAATTCTAAATATTGTTTTTAAGATATTGATAATTAATTATCAATCACCTATAATAATTAATTTTTGAAATTTGGAGCAATTTATATTACATTTAAAAAAAACGACTATGTACCATCAAGTTGGTGTCAACCTTTAGCCAACCACACAGAAAGACCTTTTGCAGGATGATCTCTTCCCAGTCTGGCCTTTCAGAACTTCCAACTACACCCATAGTATGCAGTAATCCACTTCATGTATCTTGCTGTTGGTTTGTCTTTCTTCTCTGCTTTCCCATCTTTATAGACTTCTCAGGAGATATAGGTCTCCATGTAATGCAGCAGCCTCCAAACCTTTGGGCACCAGGGACTGCTTCCGTGGAAAGAGGTTTTTCTACGGACTGGAGGGAGCGTGATTTCGCATGCTGGCTGCATCCCGCAGATGGGGCTTCGCTTGTTTGCACTGCCCGGTTTCTGGCATGCCACGCCCGAGTGCCAGTCCATGGACTGGAGGTTGGAGACCCTTGATGTAGTGTATCCAAAATTCTCATCATCTGTGCTTCGAGTGTCTTGTCTGGCATTTTTTTTGACGATCCATTTGTTTGTTTTCTTGGCTACCATAGTATTATTGGGAATCTTTTCCAAGATTCAAAAGTGTCAATTTCTATCCTGCTTCTTCCAAAAAAACAAAAAACAACCCAAGTGGTGTTTTTTGTGGTATTATTGGCAATTTAAGCAGTTTTTATCTTTTTTGGGATAATGTGGGAAGAGAATTGCGACAATCTTTTAGGATTGCTATTTTTAAGTGATTATAATGAGAGCATTGCAAGCTTTTATTTTAAAAACAGTTGTGCATGTGTATTAATAGACTGGTTTTCTTGTATAACTAGGACATGTACATTCTCAGTTTTAAATATTAAATTATAAACAAAACATTTCCAAGTAGCAATATTTGAAGCAGAGAAGAGGGTAGTTAAATAACTTTCATGGATCACATCACTTTAATATTGTTCTCTGGCAATATATTTAAATACAGTATGTTTTAAGTACATATTATATTCCATAACATTTGGCATTGTAGACATGGAGTTGCTGTAGTTAAATGAGCCTATTGCGAACTGTTCTTCCTAGAGACTGGAATAGTGTAGAGATTAGTAACGTTGTATGCCATTAACCTTATATGTGAACTGTTCTAATAATTGCATTTAAAACTTTGATCTCTAACTTGTAGTGTGGCAAACATTTTACTTCTGCTGCTATTTTATTCCAATATCAATCTCACAAATATGTAAAAATTTCCAATCACCGGAGATTGTGAATGTAACACTAGACAAAGTCCATAATAAACATGGCCTGGTAAAGATTCAGCTTTCTTAACTGCCAGGCCAACTGTCATAAGCTTGGGAAGCCAGCATGTAACTGAAATAACATGTTCTCTTATCTATTTATTTATTGCAAAGGAACAAATATATAACTTGCTTGTAATCGTTAGTTTCCTTTTCCTAATAGACTACATCAGCAAATTCCTGCTCGTTTTTTTTTCCCTGAGGTTACTGTTGCCATATAATGTTTTGGTTCTTCATAGAATTACATAGAATTAATTCATAGATTACAGTCACATTTGTTACATGCATTAAGGCAATGATTCTTGAATATTTTGGTCTCAGGACTCATTTACATTCTTACAAATGATTGAGGATCTTTGATTTATATGGGTTAAATCTATCAATATTTGCTGTATTAGAAATTACAATTGAGATATTTAGTAATATTTATTTATTTGACTATGTGGATTCACTGAAAGAATACCATGGACCACCAGGTCCACAGTTTGGGAATCACTGCAATAAGGAGTTAATTGTCAATTAAATCTAAAGGCCAGTGAGGGAAATTGAGTTACTATAAAGAGGTGGAGGAGAAGGGTAAACCAGTTTCCTACAGAAAGAGAACTATACTAGTCTATGGCGGGGAAAAACTCAGAAAGAGTCTGTTGCATCTTTTTAGGCTAACAAAATTTATTAAAAGGCATAAGCTATCATGCCTCTTGAGGAATTGAGCTGCAGCTTCTACACACTTGTCTGTATAAAAAATGTGCGGTTAGAAAATCAGTATCCTTATTCATACAGTGTATTGGGTGAGCCGAGATATTGTATAGTGCGACTCTAATCTTTATCTGCCCATTGAGATAAATGCATCTGATCTGGAAACCGTATTCCTTTAGAGTGTTTGGGGAGTATTTGAAATTGGCATTTTTTTCTTGTGTCTTGAATAAGTATCTCTAAACATTCCCTTAAGGGTGGTTGTATACACCATAAATGTTTCTACTTCAGGACTCACTTCTGACTTCCCTGATAAATGCCAATTAGTAATCAGATTAGAATTATTTCATTTGTATGTGAATTGCCTGTAGTACAAATATGCCTCCTCCAAGACTACCTTCCTATTCACAGTCTCTTCCAGTGATGCATGCCTAATTTAAATCAGTAGATGGACACAGGCTCATCTCATCTCTCCACAGAAGAAAGAGCAAGACTGAATTTCTGTTGTAAATTTAAAATGATCCGAACATCTAGTCACTTTGCATGTGATTGTTGCATGTAATTAATACCCATATTGCTGTCAGCAAGATGGCGGGTGCTGAAAATCAAGCCTTAAATTATTCTGCAACATTTTTTATCTGGATAGCTTATGTACTTATTTGAAATATTCTTTACTCAGCCGTCAGTGAAAGGTATGATTAGCTTTAGCCCTTGGCAAAAGAAATATAATATATAGATGCAAGCTTTAAAAAGTCTTGAGACGTTTTTGGCTCTCAGTATAATAATTGTAGTGGTAATAATAAACTCTGATTGCTTTGTTGAATTGTAATTCTGAGAGGTACCTATATTTGGGTGTGCAACTCAAAGAACAGTTCTTCTGGATAACATTAAGAGTCTCTTTAGCTAGAGGTTCCTATGGTTGGAAGCCCAGCTGATGTTGGACTAAAATGCCCATCAGCCTATTAGTGGTACTGATTGGCAATAAGATCAAGAAATGATAAAGCACCTGGGGTCTTCTAAGTCAGGTGTCTCCAACCTTGGCAACTTTAAGATTTGTGGACTTCAAGTCCCAGACTTCCTCAGCCAGCTTTGCTTTGCTGGCTGATGAACTCTGGGAGTTGAAGTCCACAAATCTTAAAGTTGCCAAGGTTGGAGACACCTGTTCTAAGCAACAACACCCAGCCAGAATAGATGATTCAGTAGAAATGTTAAAACTGTATCGGAAACAAAATAGAAACTTGAGGGATCAGAGCAAAGATGTCCCCAACATCTCTTTACAAAAATAGTTTCTTCAGAAAAGAGTGTGACTCCCCAGACTGCAGTCCTCCAAATCATATTAAGATTTGACAGCAATCATAACTCTTCAGACTTTGAACTTCTTACACAGGATTTGACTTGTCCTAGCAGAAAACTTTCAGATACAGATTGGCTAGAGTAAAAAACATTTCAGGCCAGAATAAAACCTGTAATACAACAACCAATTGCCTATAGTAGAGCAAGGTATTCAAAACCTTAGATATTGATGCTGCAGTGTTTAAACTCTCTTTTGCCTTACACTATCTCATGTTTGACTGGTCTTTTGATGGGAGACAACTGGAATATGTGTCCAATTCTCTCCAGCTTATTAATCAGTTTTAGCTTCTACAACAACAGGAATATTCCTTCTGGCCTAGCTGATCTGCCATGACTAATGTTCTCTTCACCTTAGATCTAGACCAGAAGAGTGTCTGAAAGGATCCAAATGATCCACCACATCTGGGAATATTGCCTCTGACATCCTACTCAAGAAAGTAACTTGGGTTATTTTTTGCAAAATGGATCTTGGTACTTACTTTTCTAACCATTCTTGGCTTGTAGAAGTTGGACATCCACATGTCTGCAATTACAGGCCTCACAACCTCTTGCTTTTAATTATGCTGGCTAACAGTATCTCTGGGACGTCAGAGTGATATAAGCAATTTTGCCATCTCCATCTCTTTTCTACATGCATCCCAACCAAGAAAGGGCAGAGCTTATGGCACAACATTGATGCTTGTTAGGGCTAACCAAAATTGAAGTTCGTTTGATGGGCAACAAACCACCAGTGCAGGTACAGATGGTTGCACAATCTCAAGAGTGGTTGAAAAAAAGAATTGCATGAAGAAAAGTAATCTGTGCAAAATGGGATAAGTGCTGCTTATTTTAGTAAATAACCTTAGTAGCCACAATAGCTTTTATGGATGGAAATCTTTACATAATGTGCAAAAGCAGCAACAGAATGCTTGCAGCTCAGAGCAGTGCCAGAGCTGAGTGACGAAAAAAGTGAAACTAGTAACTAGTAACTAGTAACTTAACCATAAAGGAAACACCATCGAAATCCCCCTCCATTTCTGCATACAAAATGTCTTGTTTCGGCTGTGCTTCTGGTCTACCGAGAGTAAAAGTGCTTTTAGTGCATTATTAAAAATTCAGTTGAAATATGTTTTTTATTTAATGAGAATTCTAAGTTGAATGTATTAAATTGAGACTTGGAGAGTAACCAGTATGAACACTGTGTAAATGTAAAATCTAAAATAAGACCATTTAGGGCTGTTGGTTTGTTTTGATCTTACCATGCCTTTTTATAGTCAAATCATTACATTTCCTGTCATACTAGTTTTATTTTGTTAATTTTCTATATTCGAAATATAGATACATATGTAGCCTAAGCTTTCTAGAGGCAAAGTTTAGGACATACCCAATATATTGAATAGGTTTTCTTTCTTGCTCTGCTTCCCAAATTCTTGACATTTCCATATCTGTTCTCCTTGGAGTTTGTAATGTTGTAAAAGCAATATCGACTGTTCCCTTTCCCAAATCCCAGGATACAGAGAACCTTTTCATAAAATGAAGTTGTCCGGGCTCCTTAACTTCTTCATTGCTTAAAATTTTATATACAAACCTAATCATTTTTATTTTAATGTTACTTGTCCAACATGGGGGTGTGATTAGGTCACCTCTGGTAGTCAAATATATTAAAAGTTGACAATATGATTAAGTAGAAGAGATTAGAAAAACAGATGGCTGCTGAACTTTAAATACAATTTAGTATAGTGTTTGACTTTAATAGGGCTGTTGGCTGCTACCAAAATGTTAAAACGAAGCTTTTCAGCTGGAAGACAAAGGTTTATTTTTGAAATATACAAGCTTTCTAGGTTTATAATCCTCCACATACAATCTTTCAGGCTGCAATCCGACACATGTGTATGTCAGAGTAAATTTTATTGATCAACATAGCCATTTAAAAATACCATATTTTTCAGAGTATAAGGCGCACCGGAGTATAAAACTGCAGCTTAGTTTTTGGGGAGGAAAATAGGGGGGAGAAATCTGCCTACCAGGTATTCATCTGGCTAGCATCCTTAATCTGGTCAGCTTCAGCACATTAGTTTGCTGTTTTTTATCCCCTGCTTGGGAATAAAAAAACAGCTTCTAAAGCACAACTGATCTTTGGAGAGAGAAGCAATGAGAAAAGCAGGCAAACCACAGAGATCCCTTCACTCGCTAGCGCCTCATTAGGGCTGAAAAAAAGCTTAGAAAAAGCTACATTCGGAGCAGGGGTCAGTTCTACTTACCTTTACTACCAGTTTGCAACAGGAGCGTGCATGCATGTGCAGAAGCTTCTGCACATGCACAGATTATACCTTATGATGTCTGGGCAGGTGGGTGGAGCCTTCTGTCACTTTTACTACTGGTTCTCAAGAACTGGACAGAACCGGGACCAACCCACCACTAATTTGGAGTATAAGATGTACTCAAATTTTCAGCCTCCTTTAGGAGGGAAGAAGGTGTGTCTTATACTCTGAAAAATACAGTAGTATGTTATTAAATGTTCAGAGGAGCAGTGAAGACCTGGTTCTTTACCCAGGCCTTTGACGTGAGAAAGTGAGATCCCTTGCTTGGCTCACTTGCCATCTTTTATCTTTGTCTTTCAAGTTTTACTAACTCTATTATGATTTCTTAGATTATTGTGAACTTCCCAGAATTTTGAGTCTGGAGGCATACAAGTTTATTAAATTGTTATAGTTGGGCACACTGTCAGCCAGATGCAGTATTTAGACTGGCATTTTCAGTTTCCTACTGAGTTCTTCCTAAGGACCTGCCATAGGCAGATGCGGTTTCATGGTGTTAAAGGTATTGTGTCAGGATGTAAACTGTTCTAACTAAAGCTGCCTTTTGCAATTGACTGGGGATGGTTTTGTCAATGCCAATGGTGTTCAATGACTTTGTATGCATTTGTTCTTAAGGCTTGGCCTTATGCAGCCAGAATTAATGCCTCTGTCTCCTTCTGCAACTTTCCTCCTCTTAGCCATTGCTGGTCTTGTTATCATCTGCTTTGTCGTGTTGTGTGAGTGTGTACCGGCCATGTCATGCTTTAACCTTACCATGACTTTTCTGTTCTTCCTTTGGTCTTTTAGGCCTGTTTGACCTCTTTCAGTATTGAGTAAGCCTTCGTGGTATACTATCTTCAGTGTATCCTTTTCACTGTCCTTTAGATATTCTTCCAATGCCTTTTTTTCCCTTCTTCAGTTGTCTGGTATACTTGCAGCATTCCACACCCACCTATATTCCTTGATAAATAGAGTCTGTCAACGTTACTGCGTGGATGAAGTGCATGATTCATTGCCATTATTTTTCTGGTCTTCCTATCCAGGGCTTTTAATTCTACTTGAGTCCAGTCCACTCTTCCAGCTATATATCTAATGACTGGAATTGCCTTGGTATTAATTGCCTTGATGGTATTTCCACCCCTGAGTTTGGACTTTAAATTTAAAATCTTCTTCACTCTCATGATGTATTCACTTCTAATCCTCTTCTTGACATCAGTGTGCTTAATGTTGTCAGCTTGAAGGATGTCCAGGCATTTATAGTGATTTTCTTTATCCAGACTCTGGATGTTATTTCCATAGAGCATCGAGATTCCCTCAGTTTTCACTATCTTTCCCCTGTTGATGGTGAGACTGGCCCATTTGTCAGTCTAACAACTTTGACAACTCCACTGCAGTATCTTGGCTGCATATATGGACAGCGTAGAGCAGTGATTCTGTTTTAGATGGTGGTTTTCCATACAGCTTTTATGTGAAGGAGATGCAAGGGTGAAATCCAGCAGATTCTGACAGGTTCTGGAGAACCGGTAGTGTGGAAACCGGTGGAAATTTTGAGCAGTTCAGAGAACTGGTAGCAAAAATTTTGAGTAGTTTGGCGAACCGGCAAATACCACCTCTGGCTGGCCCCAGAGTGGGGTGGGTATGGGGATTTTGCAGTATCCTTCCCCTGGAGTGGGGTGGGAATGGAGATTTTGTAGTATCCTTCCCCTGCCATGGCCAAGCCACATCTACCACGCCCACCAAGCCACGCCCACAGAACCGTAATAAAAAAAAATTGGATTTCACCACTGAGGAGATGTGATAGCCTGGCACACGTTTTTAATATTTGATAGCCAGGATCTAACTTGTTCAGTATTGTTGATAGAGAAATCAGTGCAATGACAAACTGTAGTGGTGATATTGAATCTCATTGAAAAATTCCTCTTTTGAGATTATAGCTTCTTAAAGTCTATCACCATTGGTCAGCAGTTGTGTCTTCCATGGTGCCACTGATATTTACACAAAGCTTCTGATGTTTCTGCTGACTTCTGTTATTTCTTGACATTTAATTGTTCAACCATGTGGCAGAGAGTCGAATGCCTTCTTGTAATACTTTTATCCTTATATAAGGATGCATCTGGTTTATGTAATAGATTTTCTTTGGGGAACCTAGCAGTTTAAAATCTGTTTGTTTCTTTCCTGCTGTTTAAGCACTGTTTTCTAACACTGTGTCATAGGGACCTCTAGTGATTAAAACTGCATTACATCCTTTGATCTTATAGGTGATATTGGCTATGTTTGGCTTCACTCTGGCAGACATGTGAGCTTGTCTTATATAGCAACATGAATATAACTGCAAAAGCCATTTCACACTACATAATTATGCCATATTGTGAAGATGTTCTTTTAGATTTCATAATTTGCATGTATTCTCTAATCTAATTTGTTTTCATTATTTTTCCATTCCGTGACTGAAAACTGCGTTTATTGGACAATATCAGTGTTTTGCTATAGCTAAAGGTTTGGAGAAATAGAGTTGATAAACTGGGGAAAGGGATTCTGTTGTTGTCTGTGAATACATGCAAGTTAGTTAGTTAGTACATACATGTTTTACCTGCTTAGTCTGCCCACCTGCCCAAAAGAAGAAAAGCCATTCTCTAATTTATCACTTTTCTTTCTTTCTCTGCTTTGTAGATTTGATATGTAAAAGGGAAATTGGTTGGAGAATGGGTGGGATTCCATCTTAATTTCTTTCTGGATCATGACTAATCAAACTTTTTGCAGCTAGGAGTATGTAATCACAAGCCAGTAGACAGTATCATGGGAATATAGAGGTAGTCCTTAATTGAACTGGTTGCTTAGCAACTGAAGTTGTAACAGCTTCAAAAAAAGGTTCCTGTGACCTGGATTCAGAATTTCAATGGTCACCACTCCCCAATGATCACATGATCATATTTTGAGTGCTTAACAACCAATTCACATTTACGACCATTTACAGTATCCCGTGGTCAGATGGACATGAATTATGGTGATTTTTGCCAGAAACAGGCATTTACTTCCAAGTTACTGGCAAAAAAACTTCCATTACGAACAATGATTTTGCTTAGCAACTGCAGCTTTCACTTAATAACTGTGGAATTCCCTTTATGACCACTGCATTCACTTAACAATTGCATCAAAAAAGGTTGGAAAGTCAGACACAGTCACATGATGATCCACTTAGTGGCCAGCACAGCTCACAAACGTAATTATGGGTTCAATTACTTGTAAGAAAGGACAACAACGACAATGATGTCATTGGAAGGATAGGGACCAGAATTGACAGGTTTTGTTGAAAATAAAAAAATAAAGCAGGGAACAATCAATGAAAACTTAAGACTATTTTATCTCCCTATCTATCTATCTATCTATCTATCTATCTATCTATCTATCTACCTACCTACCTACCTACCTACCTACCTACCTACCTATCTATCTATCTATCTAATGTGTACTAGCCGGATCGTCAGTGATTCAAGGACTGAGGTGAATTACATACAACAGGTAAAGTTTAATTCCTTCCAACAACCTAGTCAGGTACAAGACAACAACAGAATCTGCTTGACAACCCTTTATATACTGACTGTCAAACAGCTACCCAATCATGAAACAGAACATTACTTCTTTTCTCTGTAGGGGGCCGGCTCTTGGAGCAGGCTCAGTACATTACACTATCTATCTATCCAGCATCCATCCATCCATCTATCCAAGACAATAAATGAGTTGGAAGCAAGTCTGAATGTGGAGTTATAAATGCTACCTCTGAAGGATCAAAAAAAGTGCTATCTGTTTACCAAAAGGATTTTAAACAATGATCTCTATTCACCAAAAGAGATTTTAGCATATAGCAAACATTGTCTTGCGTACAAGAACTAACTTTAGTATGAGGAAATAGCATCCTCAGTGGAACTATTTGGACGGTAAGCAAACTGAAGTGAGTCAAACGCTGGAGGGAGGCTGGGTACAATAAAGTCCTTTATCAGCCTTTCAAGACATTTCATAATGATGGACATAAGTGCAACCAGACGATAATCATTAAGACCCGTGAGTGAAGACTTTTTTTGGCACTGTCAAAATAATGGCAGTTTTAAAACAAGATGGAAACACTGCCTGCTGCAATGAAAGATTGAAAATAACTGTAAGAACACAAGCCAATTCATTGCACACTCCCTAAGAACACGCCCAGGGATATTCTCTGAGCCTGCTGCTTTCCAAATGTTAATTTTCTGCAATATCCTCCAGACCAGGGTCAGCAACCTTAAACACTCAAAAGAGCCACAAAGGTCCTATCTGGAAGCCCCTGTTCAATTCTGGAGCCGACCGGAAGTCCGGTCCCCCGTCATAGTCTCCTCCTAGCGCAGCATCGTTTTTCCTCTACCTGTCCTAACCGAAAGCCTTATCAATTGGAGCAGACCAGCAACAGGGAGTCACAGCAGAGGGATGAAAGAGCCACATGCGGCTCCAGAGCCGTGGGTTGCTGACCCCTGCTCCAGACCGAGTTAACATCAAAGCTAAGCACTTTCTCATCAGGATGGGGCATAGCTTGCTTTGCAGGGGTACCATTTGATGCCTCGAATCTTCCCAGAAATGTGTTCAACTAATTTTGAAAGACGGTGTCATCCTTACAGCACGATGGAGCCACCTTGTAGTCTGTAATGGCCTGGATACTTTGCCACTTATGCCTGGTGTTCATATGAATCTTGGGGGGGGGAGGGGGGATCAATATTTTCTTCGCAGTCAATTCCAAAGATTCCACTTGCTCATGTGCTGAACTAAAGGCAGGATTTGATCCTAAATTGAAGAAGTTCAAAATCTCACCATAGTGGAATTAGTTTTCTATACTGTATGAAAACAAAGCCTCACAGAATATGTGGTTCCAATATGTATCCTGACTTTGCAAATAATGTCAAATATACAATAAAATTTGCCATAGATTGATCCTGCTCCTCGACGGCAGATTCAAAAATCATAAATTATTTCTATGAAATAGACCCTATAGACAGATGACTTTATCTTTATTTACTGTCAACATTGTTTCAGTTTCTTGGAGCACTTCGCTTGTAAGAATATTTTTCATGTGAATAAATCACTAAGGTTTTTCACTCCCCCATTTTCTGAGCCAAAGATCCCAATGCCATTCATCTCCAAAAAGGTCTGTCTTTCCTCAGCAAATGCAATTTGCATCTGCATGAATTCAGTCATTCTAAAAGACTATAAATCTTATGAAAGACCTTTAAAGTGTTAAGCAATTTCACACACCTTTATTTCTCTATTTTTCTCTGCTACGTGCTTATGTGGGTCATGAATAAAAGTACATTTTAGTTCTTTAGCACAAGCCACGGCTCGCCCTCAAATTGGTAGAGGGGGGGGATCCTTGCTTGTGCTGTATTCTTAATTTAAGACTCATAATTTGTTAATACCAAAGCAGTAACATAAACAAAATGGAATAATATTTTACCTTTTAACAATAAAATAGTCAAAAAATTAGCATGGTGGAGAACAATTATCTTAAGTTCAGGACATCAGAGTTGCCTTTTGTGTGATGAGCAGCCATTTGATGGATGGGTGGATGGATAAATACCACAGTTCGAATCAAATATTTTATTCAGTCCTACATTTATACATAAGGAAAACAAAGCACTATTGAAAAACCTCTTCATGCATCATTGTGAGAAGGCTTTGTGGAGAAATGGGCACCATGCCCAAAGTTGCTTGTCAGTGCCCAGTATATGCAAACAAAATTCTGATCTTTTCTCAGCTCATCAGTTTGCTCAAAACTATTGCTTAATCGGTGAAAGCAGTTTAATTGAAATTAATTAGAATTTTTCAGTATAGTGGAAAAGGGTCCATTCTGTGAATTTGTGATGCTTCTGTGATCAATTACAAATTAACAGTGTATTCTGTCAATGTAGTGACTGGGTACATAATAAAATTTGCTGTGAATAAATTCAAATACATACATACATACTTTCACTAGGCAACCGCCCCTGATATTGGGCTCCTGTGATAGAATTACCTGGAGAAGCAAAGCAAAGTGGGGGGCTCTCCCAGGGCAGAGGCAGCACATTCCAGAGAGAAGCCTAAAATTAAGAGATTGTGGAGTCCTGAGATGGATGGGAGAGGAGGAAAGTGGTTCAACATAGCCACACCCTAGAATCTCTCAGGATATACCTATCACGGTAGAAGGTTATAGCTTAAGTCTGGCAAGGTTTTCTCCACTAGGTGTAAGCAAATAAAGGATTTAACTCAATTGGATTTGTGTGCTCTTTAGACTTAGCCTGCCAGCTTACTTTTATTTTGCTCATAGTAAAATAGTCTGCAGTTTCTTTACACTTCTTCTTGCTTGCTTGAATATGATCTGGAGCAGTGGTGGGTTGCCCCCAGTTTGGACCGGTTCTATAGAACCTGAGGTAAAACCGGCGGGAGGCTCTGCCCACTGACCCTGACGTCATCAGAAGCGATCTGCGCATGCGATCTGTGTGATCCTGTTGTGAACCGGTAGTAAAGGTAAGTAGAACCCACCCCTGATCTGGAGCCTTCAGCCTGAAAGCCTGCCCCCCTCCCCACAATTGGTGGCTTGGATTTCCTGTCCTTAAGATCAAAACTCATATACATGCTGATGGTATATATAATGTTAAACAGGAAAGCTTTCAGCAACGAAGCTTTCCTTTGCTGATGAAAGGCAATATAAAAATGCAATCAATAAAATAAATTTTGGAACAATTTGTGCCAATCCATACATAGGTCTATCCATGGATTTACATATGAATAGGGCTTGGGTTTATTGTAAAGGTAAAGGTTTCTCCTGTTCAGTCCTACCCTGGTCTTGGGGCAGTGCTCATCTGCATTTCTTAGCCGAGGGACCCAGTACGGTCCGAAGAACCTTCTGTGGTCAATTGGCCAGCATGACTATACACCAAGGTGCACAGAATGCTGTTACCTTCCCATCAAAATGGTACTTATTTATCTACTTGCATTCCCGTGCTTTCAAACTACTAGGTTGGCAGGAGCTGGGGCAAGTAATGGAAGGTCACCCCGTCGCACGTTGCTTAGAATGGCACTGAAAAAAGTGACTTATGACTATTTTCCCCACTTACAGTCCTTGGAGCATCCCCACAGTCAGGTGATCAAAATTTGGATGCTTGGCAACTGGCATGCCCCAGGATCATGGGATCACTTTTGTGACTTTCTGACAAGCAAAGTCAATGGGGAAACCAGATTGCTTAACAACCAAGTTACTAATTTAACAACTGCAGTGATTCACTTGACAACTGTGGCAAGAAAGGTCGTAAAATGGAGGACAACTCACTTAACAACTGTCAAGAGAAATTTTGGGCTCCATTGTGGTCATCAGTCAAGGACTACCTATAGTGCTATTTTCATATTTTAAAAATACAGCTTTATATGTATATATCACGATACAACTTTCTAAAATTCAGGAGAAAAAAGAGCCTGAGGTGCGCAGCAGACTAATGCTACTGTTAAAGGTAGTATTTAGCTTCCAGCTGCCTGCAATTACTGC
>JANHZT010002742.1:39713-52624 GCA_032468215.1 Stegonotus admiraltiensis | reverse complement strand
TACTTTGGCTGTTCACCGCCCTGAGTCCCTGTCGGAGAAGGGCGGTATATAAATTGAATTAATAAATAAATAAATAATAAATATGCTTATGCATCCCAAAAACTACACTTGTCTTTTTAACAGTCAAGTCATACTTTCACCTCGTATACAGCTTGTGATTAACTATTGCTCCAAAGTCTTTCTCACAGATACTATTATCATATAAAATATTCCCTTCATTCTTTCACTGTAGTTTTCCTAAATATGTAACTTAGCATTTTTCTGATCCTCTCTTTATTATCAGCTTGCTTCTTAATCTTTTAATATAATTTTGAATGTTTTGTCTTATATAACATTAGCTAATACAGTTTGTCTTATCTGCAGATTTAATTAATGTTCCTTCCATCCCTTTCCCAGTCATTGTAACTGGGAGTTTCAAGACCATTTCAGCTACCATTTCAGCCACTTTAATGATAAATCATTGATGGGCACTCTTGGTGTTTGTTTGTTTATTATCTGTTCCAGGCAGCTGTCAGATGTTTGCTCAAATCATCTGTGACTTCTGTATTCCCACAATGTATTACCGGTAATTCATTTAAAAAAAAAGAATGACATAATACTAGTTTGAAAAGACTTATTTTTAATAAATCCATGCTGATATTACAAGATGCAGAATTGCATCACCCCGACCCATCACAAGGCCCATCAAAAGACCCTCACTCGACAAACCCACAACTTGAAGCCCTTATAAACAGAAGAACACGGACACTGATTTTTTCCAACAGCCAGTTTGCCAAACTGCTCAGAAAGTTAACAACCGGTTCTCCCGAAGTGGTGCTGATATCCCCTAAACTCTGCCAAAGATGTTACCTAGCCTAGTTACAGAAACCAACCCACAAGCTCAGAGAACGAGCCTTCACCTTCAGAAACAAGTATATATCTACGACACTAAAACATGTTAGAAGTTGGATTTTGCAAGCCCATTTTACCAGCACCACAAAATTCCTAAGTTCTTAATCATTGTTTTTTTGTTTTGTTTTTTTGCATGTTCTAAAGCTTCCAGAAATCATGCTGCGAATAGCAGAAGTAGAATTTCCTTTGAGTTTTGGCAGGACTAAAAGAAAAAAGGAAACATACACAATCAACTGGAAAATTCTTATTTCTCATGCCATACCATTTTTCCTGGCTCTTTACAGTCCTTGATTTAGCAATCAACAAAATAACCTTTAAAAAGTTCAAGATATGATGGATGTCAATTCTCGTCCCCCACCCCTCAGCCAGAATGTGTATGTAGGAAATTGTGAAAAACTGTTTTGATTTTATATTAAAACAATAATACTTCACACTGAGATAGTTCACAAAGTGTGTTAGCATATGTCAAAGCATTATAACAACCTTTGGAAGGCTGCCACATAGCTGTTCCCAGCTATGTCTACATACACAGGCAATACTTGCACTAGATGCCATCGTTGTTCATGCATATAACTTTCACATCAGCTGTTCATCAAATCAGCTGCCCATGCCTCACTCAGCTATCGGCCTAAAGTTGTCTTTGGCTGTTCTAAAGCAGTGATTTCCCCGTAAGCAGCCAGCAAGTCACAGTAGAATAGAGTACAATTCAGTACACTCAACCATTCATTGTGTTGAAGATGCTGTCAGTGGACTGCTAGGGAACTGCTTCATACTAGCACCTTTTGGCTCTTTTAGACTGGTGATGGCCTGCATCTTCCTCTCTGGGTCATCTAAGGTAGTATTGAGATTTCCTTGGAGCAGAGATTGGCTAGTTCTTTCAAACTAGGCTCTTCTTGCATACCAGCATTGTATCTAATCAATCTTCAGTTTGGTTAGTAAAGCTGGTGGGTTTTCCCTCTGTTTCTTCATGAAATACCCCTCTTCCCCATTGACAGGATTTGTTGGACTGCTTTTTAACCATTGTTGTGCTGTTTTTGAAGCTTAACACTTTTCTTAACTAAAGAACATATAGTATCCTGGCCTATCTAGTCCCGCGGTTTGTTGTCACAGTGGCTAGCCAATAACATAAGGACGCCCGCTAGTCTATGATCATATGGCCTTCAGAGGCAATCATGTAGTCATCAAGGTTAATTAGACATTGATTACCATGATGTCCATGAATTGATCCTATTGATTTTTGAAAACAGCCAAGCGGTAGCCAGCACCATATGTCATAGTAGCAAATTCCAAAGTTTGATTATATGGTAAGTAAAAGAATATTTCCTGATTCTTCAGTTCATTTGGTTCTGGTATTTAGGAAAACAGCTTCTCCTTGTCCACTTTATTCAGAACCCCCAATGTTGCAACCTTTTCTCATAGGGAAGCTGCTCCAGCCTCTTGGTCATCTTAGTTGCCCTGCCCCGAACCTTCTCTAGCTCCACTATATCCCTTTTCAGATGTTGCGACTAAACTACACACACTATTCTTGATGTAACTTGTGTTCAGAACCTGCCAAACCACAGCTCATGGAGAAGAACTGTCCAGTGGACCAGCAGAATGAAATGACGGCTTATGCAACTCCCTTTAAGGCACTTATCAGCTGCCATTTTGGCCGTCACATCTATGAATTAATCCAGATCTCTGAGCCAAGGACTGTTCTCTTGTCCCCCCTCACCTGCTACCTCTTCCGGGCCAAGCAGCTGATCTCACAGCAACAGTGCCACTATGGGATTGTTTTGCCAGTTGATGGTACAAAGGTGTCATCTCTGCACATGAAATGAATACACTGTCTCTGATGAAAAGAAGCCATTGAGTAACAAAACCTCTGGCAGTTTAGTTTTCTGCTAGTTAACTGGTGGGAGGACAGATGTGAGGAAGACGCCTGGTTAATCAAGAAATGGAAACTAGGACTTTCAGTCTCTGCTTATATTAGAGGAGTGTGCCAACCAGAGAGGAGTTGTGTTAGTCCCTAGATTTAACTTAAATCTCCAGCTTCATGACTCTGTAAAAGCCAATTCCTGCTTCTCTTTCTAATCCATTCTATGTGGCTTGAGAATGCTGCCATTGCTGTTTTGTCTTAAAAATAAGGAATGCATAAAAATAAACTGTAGCTTAGTAAATTGAAATATTTTTAAATCTTTGTTTTTCCCACCTAATACTTTACATTTTATAAAAATATTTTTTTTAAAAATCCTTAGAAAAAGCAAGTAAAAGACAAACCTAAATATTTCCAAAAAGTTGCAGAAGATAAACTCTCACAAGTTCCAAAGTAGACATGGAAAACTCTGGATGACAAGCTATTCCATTGGTTGATTGCTCTCAACATTAGGAAATTTCTCCTTGGTTCTAGTCTGCTTCTTTCTTTGGTTAGTTTCTATCTATTGTTTCTTGTCTTGCCTTTTGGTGCTTTGGAAAATAGTTTGACCCCCGTCTTATTTAGGGATCATGTTATTTAGGGAAACAATCAATTTCTTTTCCTCTTAGAGTAATTGGATGGACATGGATATGTGCAAAGCTCCTTTGAATGTATATTAATCTTACCAAAGAAACAATTTAACAATTTAACTTGTTTACCCCAAGAAAGATGCATTTGGGGCTAAAGGAAAAAAATACCAGAGAATATTCTAGTAAAGAGCAGATTTGCCCTTGTTCACCACCATTCTCATCCTTTGGACCAGTCGCTCATTCTCAGTTCAATCTACCAGAGACAGGGTGTTGGTGTGGGAAAAATAGCAGGATGGCACACTATGTATGGGATCTTGAGCTCCTTTATAAAAGCAGGGATATAAAGAACAGTAAGAAAAGCTGTTTTGGGGATGGCAATATTACTTAATTGATGCCATGAAGCATCAATTAGTAAAACACTAATTTGTTTTACTGAGATAAACTGGTTTTTTCCTTTTAGGTTTCTTTTATAGGAACCTCTAAAATAGGAAAGGTGTCTTCAAATTCAGTGATGAGTTCTCTTTTTTTTTTTTAATCTAATCTTTGCATGTGGGAGGTTATCTGACATTCCATGGCATCTCTCTTTTGGGTAAACACAGCTCAACAGTACACAGAAAGAGATCAATAGCAATTCAACCTGTGGTGGCTTCAATCCATTTTTGAAAAGGGTTTAACCAAGTCTAATAGTTTATTAGAAAATGTTAGTTTGCATTGTTTTAGAAATTAGTAATTAACAATCTCCCAACTGTTGAATCTGATTTTAGTGATTTGTGTGGTTGTTCTGCTGAAGGAAAAAGATCCCCTTTTTTTCCACCTGATTTTTTAACATTTCATTTTTAGTATATTTTTTTTAAAAAAGTCATCAAAGCAACATTTTGGTATTTTCTTAAGATGGTTGACTTTGAAAAAGTTCTTAGGATGTAGAAGTTATTACACCTTCACGTTTGATTTAAAGTCTACTTATCAAGAAAAATGACTGCAGGAAAGATAGGATTAGACCTTTGTGGCAGTGCTTAAGTTCGCTTTTTTTCCTTTCCTTTTCCTTTTTAATGAGGACTAGAATATTTCCACTGTGAACTGCCTTCATAGAGCACCAAAAGATCACACTTGCGTCACGCCAATCTTTTTCTTTGTGCCTATAATATAATTGGCTGATTGTGCTAGCAGTGCGTGAGCTGCTCTCCCCCCTTCCTTTCCCCTCAGAACAGCCTTGGCTACCTATTATTAAGCCTTGTTGCTGGTTCCCTGAGAGGAACTGCTCTGCTCTACTGCTTCTTGCTAGCAAAGGCAGTGCCATTGCGCAGGTTGAAACAGCAGAAGCAGCATCCATTTTAATCTGCAGGAAGCCTCTCTCTCTCTCTCTGTGTAGAAAGCCATCCTCTTCTTTAGATCCAGCAGGGTTTTCAGTTTGCAGCTTCGGTAAACAGTCTCGGCTCTTCAGTCTGCTTTTCTGGATGATGCACTGAGATGGTACACCAGGAAAACTGTTCTTATCAGGTAAGGAAAGAGATCTCTTTTACCCTAATCTTCCATCGGAAGAGATAGAGAAAAGGCCTCCCCTGTTTTTTTCAATGCAGCAAGTTGCTTCTTTTCAGCTTCTGCAAAACTGGGTAGCTTTTTTTTTTAAAGCTTGTATTTTCTTCGCCTCTTATTTTTCTTCCCTGCTCATCATACCCCCTAGCAGCTGCACTATGATGAGCAGGGAAGAAAAATAATCCATATATTTCTTTAAGGTAGTCGGTTGTTAAGTATCTGTTGCTAAATCTGTATCTATGTGCCTGCTTAGAGTGAATGAAAACAACTCTGGACAAAATAATAATTAGTTCTGCTTCCTAATTGCATTTCATTAGGATTGAAAAACTGATAGATTTCAGTTTATTCCATAGAAGAGAGGATGTTACTGGCTGCATGGCGGATATTTTGAGAAAATGGTTAACTGCTGAAAAATAAATATTGTTAAAGTGTATCTATTATAGGAGTTATGCATTCCAGCTCTCCTTAGCTTGTCAGCAGCATCAGTATACGTGGATTTTAAACTAGCAAGAAATATGCCGATTAGCTGCATCAAACATTTATTGTCATTTATCTTTAAAATCAAGATGCTGTGTTTTGATTATAGTGCTTACATTTACTTCTTAGTTACTACTGACCTCAGGAGAAAGAAGTTGCTACTTTTCTAAAGAACATTACTACTGGTTTACCTATGAGCATTATAACACTTCGAAAACAAAACATATAAAATGTAGATAGCATGCAGTTTTGACAAATAATATTCTACCATTTTATATCTTTTTGTACAGGGACCTTTCAAGACTCCAGTAGGAGTTATTGAGCTGTATTGTGTTTAGACTGTGTGTAATTGGAAGGTGGTATCAAGAATCAGTGGTGTGAGAAATCTTATCATCGAAGCAATATAAAACACTAAACCAAACTCAGATGTGTTTTCATTTCTAATCAGCATTTTCCTATATTTTCTTTATAGTGGAATATTTCAGTGGGTTTTTAGTAGACATGTTAGTTTATATAGTGCTACTCCCTCATTTTTAAAATGTATTTTATGTTTTCAGTTTGTTTAGACAAATCGGCAACTATAGAAGAAAAGTTGATATAGGACAAATCTGACATTATACTTTATTTTAAAAGATATGTCCCCGTATATAATAATTTAGATGAAAATCCAAGAGGGTAATGCTATCTAAGGACAGTGTAGGGATAAACAACAACTGGCTTTTTAATTTTTAATAAATGCCCCAGCTGTGTCACAAAGAATTCTTCTAAAGCCATATTTTGAATTTTTGTTGGTGTTAAAGGTCATCTTTTATCTCTTTTGAAAAAAGAACTCAGTTCTTTAGCAAGTTTGATTAGCAGAAAGTACTCTGAGCAGCATCAGAGATACTGGAATGAGCAGATTTTTACGTAGTTTGGTATTTAAACTCTGGGTGCCTGGTATAATGAAATCGGTATGGATTATAAATTGCAGGTTGAAATCTTTGTAATAAACAAATTACTTTAAAAACAAAAAGAGGGGGTATCACATTGTCGTTAAGCAAAGCAAAAAATCATAAATTATATGTTAATTCATATTTTTAACCCAATCGTGATACAGAATCTAGATTCTAGAGTCCAGTCGAAAAATAACATGATTAGATTCCCACAATGCACGCAGTAAAAAGCTGCTTCTTTCATGGAGGGAAGGAAAATCTTAAAATCACTGCCATCTGTGGGTAGATAATAAACGCCTTGTTTGCATCATCTTTCTAGGTGCATTGAGTCACCTAGCTATTAAAATCTGGTGCTCCATCCTTTTTAAAGACAAGGTATTCGAACATTAGAATCTTCACTTATTTTGAAGTAGAACCAAAAATCACTAAGGACATTTTCACACTTTGGTTTCCCTCTCATTATCATCATAATCCATGAATTGTGGCTTAATAGCCACAAGTGAGCAAACTAATATATCACCTATTTTCTTCAGTTTTGCCCTTTTCTATGTGCCAAATGGACAAACAATCCAGAAATGAGAGAATTCTATATGAGGTCCAAAGCTGAGATGACATTGTATGCTGTTTAAACAAGCCAGGATTAGTAAGCCAGCTTTGAACCTGCATCTTGCTATCGGCTTGTAAACCATTAGCCTAGGTTATTTTTACCTCCCTCTTCAGACAGAGAGGTAAAAAAAAGTCTACCAATGAATTGCTTATACAAATTCTGATTTATAAGCAAGGATTCATGGCTTTCTTTGGGGTTATTTTTTTTAAAAATAATGGGAAATTAAATACATAAAAACAAAGCCGTCTCCACTTTGTTTATAAGATTGTTCTCATTGCACAAGAGCCCCTTCAGCATTCTTGGAATGGGAAAAAAATAAAATAAAAAATGGTAGATGGCTGCAACCCAGTGTTTTTCTTCGATGTCTGCTTTTCCAGAAAAGAAAAGAAAAGAAAAGAAAAGAAAAGAAAAGAAAAGAAAAGAAAAGAAAAGAAAAGAAAAAGATAAGGGAAGCACAGGGCTACAATGGATATTGGAGAACAGAACTCAGCCATTTTACTTCTGTCTTACGTCAGTCTGATTACCATGGCACTCATTTTGCAAACAACCACCTCCACCCCAGGGAAGCCATTTTGTATGAGCATCTATGAAATACTTGCAATGTTCAAAATGCCTTCACAGACCCCATATAGTTTCTCTAACAAGAGATTCATACAACCATGAAGAGAGTAAATACTAGTACTAGGCTAAACCAACAGAAGGCAGTGCTTCAAACATACCGTACCTAGTACGTGTAGGAGAATGGATTTGAGTTATTCTTTTGAACATTAGAACCAGTTGTGGAGGTACAATAGCTCCAAGATGTATTTGCTGGAAATGAACATTTCAAAGTCAACTGTTGAATTTTTGTTTCAGTTTGTCTGCTTTTGGCAAGCAGAGATGAGAGAGGAGATCAATATCAGTGCATAAATAAATAAATAGGAGGAGAAAGGACCATTAGATATGTTCGCTGCTTTGAGTTATTTATAAAAACTAATAAAGGCAGGATAAAAAAAATCTTTAAAATGGATAAATGAGGATTCTTGTGTGCTTTCAAATTTAAAATATAATCTTTTCTTTGTTTAGAAGTGTTGCTTCTCTACTCCTTGAATTTTGAATGTGTGTTTTAGCAGAACTAGATATTTAAAGGCTCTGTGCACTGATACATCACTTCTAGTACAGATTTCTGTACCAATGAAGAATCTAGACTTCTGGACCAAAGTCAGTTTGCAAAATCACTATACTATTGGTGCTTTTTTTATGGCCTATGAATGATGGCTAATGAATGTATGACATTTACATTCTAACAAAGCTGGAAGGAAGCAAATTGAGTAAGGCTGGACACATATGAGCAAATTAGGTGAGTTCATTCAGAGCTAGGCAACAAGTACATTGCAAGTCATCTCTGACCTCTATCCAGTTTCAACAGGAAACAGCCAAACACTGGAAGATAAGACCTACATAACCTATACATTGCTTATAAACAAACAGTCCGTTCCTAAAATCAAACTCTACAAGGGGACGGGTGGCTGAAAGTTGTGGTTCTCATACTCATTACGATTCTGCTCCCAACCATGAAAGTATTCCAAAAGATTTCTAATGAAATCCACTACTTAACTTTAATCCTGATCTGCTGTAAGAGAGAAAGCCTAGATTGAATTTCTACACATCCACACCCAACTGCATGGCAGCTTGCCCAATGTGTAAACCCATGGCCAAAGTTTCAAAATTATCTTGTAGGGCTAGAAAAAAAAATGGGTTAAATTGAGCCACTAGTTTTAAAATCAACATTCAATTTTAGACTGCATCAACAAAAATATAACTCTAGTTTCAGTCTATTTGGTCAAACCCTATCTCCGTTGGGTGCCCAGTCTGGATTCATGCATTAAGGACTCAGAGAAATTGGATTAGATTCAAAGAAGCCCAGTGATGATGATCAAGGTATCAAAAATTAAATTTTCTAAGAAGTTGCTATTGCACTGGATATTTTCTTAGAACGGTGCTTTCTAACAATTGCTAAGATGAATTTTTACCATTCTTATCTCCTCTGACATTTTCATGGCCATTCTCCAATCTCTTACATTGTCACAACACATTCAGAAACCATTAGTGTATGACTGATGATATGTAGGAATGCCCCAGTGTTACAATGAAGATAATTTTGAAATTTATCAGTTTACTTGGATTTTCACACACATAAACATTCACAGGATTATTCTCAAATATAGATATCTTGGTATTTTAAGCTGACTCCAGATCATTTATGGCTTGTTGCCAATGTAGTATTTTGTTTTCATTTATTTTAAATTCTGGATGTTTAAATATTTTAATATTATATCAAGGGGGCAGGAAGGAAGGAAGAAAAAGGAAGGAAGGAAGGAAGGAAGGAAGGAAGGAAGGAAGGAAGGAAGGAAGGAAGGAAGGAATGAATTTAATTCTCTCCATTGTCAAAGTAGGCTATATATTCCTAGTCTTCATTCTCATATAAATTAACCAAGTTTATTGAGAAAACTTTGGTGAGAGACTTTGTTTAAAGATGTTTGCAAGTAATAAGCATTGAGTACCAATGAGGCTTTGAAGCAAAACGTATTATCTACATACTTGAAGGATTCCCCTGATATTGTAGCAGGAAATGCCTCATTGAAGCCACTTACAAATCTTTCCCTAATGTAAACCAAAGCAGATCAAAAATAAGCAGCATACATGAAGGCTGATTTTTTTTTATATGAACAGATGATGCACCAATTCTCACTATTGAAATACGTTTATAAGGATTGAATAAAAATTAATAAAGCCAACAGAAAGCAAAAGCTACAACATGTTCTTTAACACCTGTTTTTTTCCCATTTTGCTAGTGGGAACTTTCTGTAAGAAAGTGTGTTGTTACTTATTATATTATATTATATTATATTATATTATATTATATTATATTATTTATATATAAATTTTATTGGCCACCCATCTTACCACAAGGTAACTCTGGGAGGCTTACAGTCCTAATTCTGCTTTAAGGAACATGCTATGATTGATCTTTTTTTTTTAATTGTGATAGAAGTCACTTCCTATAGCAGTTCATTAAGAAATGCACATTGCTTATGGAAATAAGTGTGTTGATATGAGTACTCTGCATTCCTGGGTAAAAATGTAAAAGATGATAAACAGGAAGTTCTGATTAGTGTGATCAAGAAAAACTTGGGACAATCTGTGACAATAAGAAACATGATTTACACCACAAAATTTAATGAATCTATGAAGGACAATCAATGAACCACTTAAAAGGAAACTCCTATCCAGCTCCTATCCAGTAACATGTGGGTCACATTATTGATATTTATCAGTATCAGGTGGTTTCTTTGCATCTCAACAACAGAGTTGAAAAATTTTAAGAGCTGAGGTTTTTGTTACACTCCAAAAATAAAGGAATTTCTTCACAGCATCACAACAGCCAATGAAACCTGAGCCAAGAGCCTGAGTGGCGTAGGAGACTAATGCTCCTACTAAAAAGGCAGTATTTAACTTCCAGCTGCCTGCAATTACTGCGAGTTCCATTCTCACCAGGCTCAAGGTTGACTCATCCTTTCAAAGGTGGGTAAAATGAGGACCCAGTTTATGGGGGCAATAAGCTGACTTGGTATAAATATACAAATTACTTAACTCATTGTAAGCTGCCCTGAGTCTCCGGAGAAGGGCAGCATATAAATTAAAATAAAATAATAATAATAATAATAATAAAAACAAGGGCTTATTGCTATGATGAAGAAACTAAGCATCAGTCCATGGGATATCATCTCGGAGCTTTCGTTTTTTTAAAAAATAAAAAAAGGCTTTAACCAGCAACTCACACTTTCAATTTTTTGAGATGCAGATGGTGTTATTCGCGTGGATATCCTCGATCCTAGTACCACTTATCAACTTAGACTACTACATTGCAAAAGTCAAAAGTTTGAAGAAACGATTAAGCAGAGCTCAGAAATTTTAAAAAAAAAGGAAATTTTGTTGCAGCATGACAGCCCTGGCTCTCACATCTTATGAGCTACCCAAGAGGCAGTTGCAAGGTTGGATCTCAGTGCCTTATCTCATTTGCAATTGTTGGAAGAAATGTCCTTCTGGGTTCAGTTCCAAGTGGGGAAAAAGACACTGGAAACATGGAGACTGCTTGGAAAGATGGTTTAATGGTGGACAGGATCACATGGTTTGAGTTCCTGAGCAGAAAAGGTGATCACATGCTTCAAGATGCTGGGTGAAGAAGAAAAGGAGAAAAGGGATGCTGGGAGTGCCTTGGTTTTATCCCCTCTTGTGTCCCACCTCAGAGTTTCCTGTTCCTGTATAAGAAATGTATCCTGATTGGTTTCAGACTCCCAGGGGACGGGGGTCTTAGCTAACTTTGTAGGTTGTTTCCCAAGCTTGAGCCTTGCTTGGTGAGTTTCTGTTGCTAGATGGGTCCCATTGTGTTGCAGTTGATGGTCCATTGACAAAGGTGGGGGGGGATGAGTGAGCTTAGCTGAGGCCTTAATGGACCATTGACAAAGGTGGGGGGGAATGAGTTTCTGCCTCTGGCCCATTGACAAAGGTGGGGGGGATGCAGGAAGCTGCTTTGTCTTTAAAACATGTTTCTCCATTTCTCATCCAGAATATAATAGTCTGCCTTTTTAATATTTCCTAAAATATTTCATTCTTCTAGGATGGGTGCTAACTTCCTAGACCATACTGTCCAGATTTGATGTCCTGCAAATCCCACTCTTTCCCAAAATCAAAGAAATACTTTCATGACCATGAAATGCCAGTACTTTCATGGCAGAACTGCAAGGACTTTTTTGAAAAGGCAAAGTGTGAGGTGTTGATTGATTGGTTTTTCCTTGCTTCTGAATGTGCCTTGTCCTTACAATACTCAATTTCCAAAATAAGTAGGTCATAGCAGTCTAGAAAGCTATTGGGTTGGAACAGAATGATATTGAGGATATAATTTGGAATCAAAAGGTTTTGTGAGATGGAAGATTGGATATCTTAAAGCATCCTGGAAAAGGGTAAAATTCATTGGAAAATATTTCTAAAGAATTGTTTTTAAGATTATATTTTTAAATTTTACTATCTATGTTGTTTGTGGGCACAGATGTTCATTTGTGATGCAAGGATATTCAATTACCACGCATTGTTCTCACAGAAAAATACACAATTTTCTGCTATTGTTACACTGATTAAATGCAAAAAAAAAAAATTTTTTTAAACTTGTCAGCAGTGCCTAGGGAAAATTGCGTCATATGGTATTTTAACATTCTTAGCTAATAAAATTTTAAAATCTCCACCTTCGTAAATGAATAGATTTTTCACAAAATGAGTAGATTTATCTTTAGTTTGCCTGGTAATTGAACAGGAAAAGGGAAGAATTAATTTTAGTAACACTAGGAAATGACTGAGTCAGCTGTGAAGATGGGAGCCATAAAAAAAAGTAAAGCATATTAACATAATTCCTATGTGCAAAAAAGTAATTACACAGAAGCCTATAAGAAAAATAATTGAATTTAGCTTGCCCGGCATACTAATGCATTTCTTCTTTTAAACTTTTGAATCGTACATACTAGAGGTTTTAAGTCTCTTACAATTGATGTAAATGTATTGTAGGATTAAATATTTTCTGTGTATTTAATAGATGTGAAAGGGAAATATTAATAACAGTTTTACTGATATTCTTGTACACAGATAGAATTCACAATTAATTTTATTTTACTAAGTGGGTCATCCACATTTTTTTCTTAAGTTTTACCCATTGCAGTGGAAGCCACATGTTCAGGTCTGAAATAACTAATATATAAGAAGATATCTAAAGCAATATTTGCATATTTGAAATCTCAATTGCACTGGAACTTTTTTCATTATTCCTCTGTATATTTTCTTTTGTGGTTTATTAGGTCTAGCACAGTAGTAGGCAAACTTGTGTTGGAAGAAATATCCTTCTGGGTTCTGCTCCAAGTGGGGAAACAGACACTGGAAACATGGAGACTGCTTGGAAA
>JANHZT010002740.1:78072-91666 GCA_032468215.1 Stegonotus admiraltiensis | reverse complement strand
TTTATATTTATGTGTTTTATGATGGCTGTACACCGCCCTGAGTCCTTCGGGAGAAGGGCGGTATATAAATATAATTATATAATAATAACAACAACAACAACAACAACAATAATAATAATTATTATTATTAATATTATTATTATTCATAGTTTTGGGACTTGTTTGTAAATGCTAGGAGTGCTTATCACATAACTTTGAACATTTGCTAAGGGAATGCTCATAACCCGGTGATTACCTGTATTCAAAACTATGAAAATATCTGTGTTGTTACCAGAAGTCAACCTTGATTAAAAAATACTTGCTGTTCCTGCAAATCACTTTCACAATGCAACTCATTTCTTTATGGTTTCCTTCTGTACAGTTAGTCTAGGAAAACATACTTGCTCATTGAATTCCAAATAGTGCACACGTATGAATAAGGATGCATGGCCTTTTTCTTTGCGGAAATGTTTAGAATAACACTATGAAAAATGTTTTAAGTAAAACAAATGCTCTAAAAACTAGGTTTGCTAAAGAACTCTTACAAAGTTAAAGAAAAAAAATTGCTTATTTTGGGGACTATCTTCTCCAGAATCTGCCTGCTCTACACAATCTAGACCAGTGTTTTTCAATCTTGGCGAGTTTAAGATGTGTGCACTTTAACTCCCAGAATTCCCCAGCCAGCATGCTATCCTAGGAAATATGGAAATTAAAGTCCACATATCTTAAAGTTGTCGAGGCTAAGAAACGCTGATTTAGACAAAAAAGGATACTGTGAGTGCCTATCTGGGATGAGCAGGGTCAGGACCCAGAGAATGGTATTCTTATTGTCAGCCCCCTCACTTTGTAACGGCTATCCTCCTGAGATCATGTTAGGTCCTGCTGTTTTATTCTTTCAGAAGAGGGTTAAAATAGTCCTTTTCCATGGACCTCTCAGTGAAGGAAATTCGTAGCTGAAGATAAATACTTATATAGGTTTAAAGATGTTAACGTGATACTGATTTTTATAATTGGGTTATTCTTACACCTTGTAGGGCATATAGTGTTGTGCAACTCAGTAGCATATAAATAATAGCTAATAAATAAAATACCCGACTTTTATGAAGAGCTTTTGGCACACTATTCTTGTAATTCATTGAAAGTTGTCTTCAAACCGAAGCCTACATTTTTGTTCTACTGCTACACCTTTTTTGAACTTCATGTTCAAATAGCATGGAAAAAAGAAACTATTTCTTTCAAAATAATTTTTCTTGTGCACTTATTGTCTACCCTGCCCCCCCATTGAATAATTCAGGGGTGTCATATTCAGTTGAGGGCCGTATCAGGGTTTTCAGCTGCAACAGCCTCCTGCAGCCCTCTGCCAGCGAAAATGGAGCTTGGGAGGGCTGTGTTTTTGACTGCAACGGCCTCCTGCAACCCTCTGCCAGGGAAAACGAACTCCGCTTTCTCTGGCAGAGGCACTATGGGCTGCTCCTTCACTATTTCCAGGGCGGCCCCACGGGCCAGATCTAAGCTCCTTGAGTTTGACGCCCCTGGAATAATGTAATAAATGGATGAATTTGTTAGAACTTTTTTCATCAGTTCTGACTAGTATAGATTAGCAACTTGTTCTACTTAAGGATGTTGGGCTGTTGTGAAACGGATTGGCAGCCACAGTTCATCTAGGCAGCTCCATTGCATTTGGCAAATATTGAATCAAGGCAGGAAAAGCTATATTATCAACACAGGTTCTCTATTTATCAATACGTTTAGAGATAAGCTCAAATTACATCTGGGCAGCTGCAAGGGGACTTGCAGACTAAATTATAATATAGTCCTGCAACTGCAAGTTTATTACTTTTCAAACTAGTATCCAACAGGCTAATCTGCATACAAAGATAGAATTGATAAATCTACAGAACTGGAACATGGATGGCCTACCTTTAGGATAATTAGGAAGAGGTTTTGCTGTGATGGACACAGGACAGGACTGGACTGGTACCAGGGTCCTGTACTTGCAGCTCCTCTCCACCACTCAATCGCTGAATACATTAGGATAGTCATCTCTGCGTGGTCTATGTCAATAGCTGAGGAGAGTAAAGGGATTCTGTAAGAAGATACTGGATTGTTAATGTCTAGTTCTGTGATGGCGAAGCTATGGCACATGTGCCACAGGTGGGACACAACTCCCTCTCTGTGGGCACGCGAGCTGTCACCCTAGTTCATCTCTGCCACGCTTGTGCCTCCTGCTGGCTAGCAGGTTGTTGGGCCTCTGCCACGCATGCACGGGGGACAGGGCGCATGTGGGGGGCATGTGTGCATGCAAGGGGTGTGTGCGGGGGATGGCGCGCACATGCATGAGGGCAGGATGCTGCTTGGGGTCGCAGCGCATGTGTGGGGTGCATGCGCATTGCATTTTGGGGGTTTGGGCATGCGTGTGCACATTCGCACACATGCACTTTGGGCACTCGGTCCGGAAAAGGTTAGCCATCACTGGTCTAGTTGAAGGATTTAGAGGGTGAAGTAAATCACAGATCACATAAGAGATTCCTGTTTATCAAGTGGGTTTATAGCTGCTTACTAGGGGAAGACAAGTCAGGGGTATTGAATTGCATACAATCCTAAACAAAGCAGCATTTCTAGTTTCTCTTGCTGCTTCAGCTAGCACAAGAAATCAAATCTGCATGTGAAATGTGCAGACTGATGTGCTATACATTTGAGAGATTCACACTAGTCATTTAAATTGTACCTAAACAGCTAATAGCAATCAACTAATAGCAGTCAAATCTTGGATAATACCTTATGTTCCTATAGTTTCTCAGATATAAAAGAACCTTCCACTGATCAATTTTCTATCAGGGTTTGATATATCTTGCAGTGCAATAATCAGCAATGCGTAGAATAAAAGCTTAATACTCTTATGCTTTCAGTATAAGAATACTCTTATCTTTAAATAAATTTCTTTAACCCTCTTTGGATGAGCTGATTCGAAATGTGGGAATAATTACTACCTTACAAAGGTGAATAATTGATGTTATCCTTGTGACATTTTTTCACTGCCTAAAGAATAACATAATATGTACTGCAGATTATTCATAATTTACTACTGCTACTTTTGGCCTTGAAGACGTTATTTATTTTGAATAATAAGTATTTTATTACTATTTTCAGAAAGAGTAAAACACAATCCCACATGATTTATAATATAAAATACTAGCAAATAATGCAAACGAGTTTTCTGTGGTGTTTCTAACACAAGATTGTGGCATGCATGGGGATACTTTATTAGCAATGGCAATAGCACTTAGATTTATATACTGCTTTTCAGTGTTTTACAGCCCTCTCTAAGCAGTTTACAGAGTCAGCATATTGTCCCCAATAATCTGGGTCTACATTTTACTGACCTTGGAAGGATGGAAGGTTGAGTCAACCTTGAGCCTGGTGAGATTTGAACTGCCAAATTGCAGGAAGCTGGAAGTCAGCACTCTAACCATTGCACCACCAAGGCTCAGTAAGTTTTATAATTAGCATCATAAAGTGCTTGCAAATTCAATGCTTGCAACTTGTGAAAATAATAAACTGTAGAGAATTGATGGTAAAATATAGAAGGCATACAAAACCTTTCTATTACTTTGTGTGCGTTGGGATTGTGGTGCTGCCTTTGTAAAAGTCCCATCCTTGCCAAATACCTCCCAAGTGGCATATTTTTGTTTTCTTTCTTTCTTTTTCTGTGAGATAAGTGAGGACTTAATAGCTATGAAAGAGTTACTTAGTAAAGTAAATGCAAGTAAGAAAAATTGATCCTGATCCACCTTCCTAGTAGGCTTATGAATAGGACACCATAATCACTCTCAAGAGTTCATATACTCACAGGATCTATTTCAAATAACTTTATGCCCTGCGTTATAAGAATTTTAAAAAGTGTTAGCAATTTTGTTTGGGTTGGAGACACATTGACTGTAATACAGCTTTTACAAATTCATTGTAACACTTAGACTCTGCAAATAACTAATCAGCTGCAATTTTGCATATGGGAAAACTACAGTTTTCAAAGAGAGCCCCAAATAAAGAGCAATTTAGAAGTGAAAGAGTCTTTTCTTAGCCATGCTCACTTTTCTTGGACAGGAAAAGTTGGCTATTCAGAGCTAATAAAAGGTGCATAAACATTACTGTATTAGGCTAATATTTACATGGATATCTAACTACATAGGAGACCTGGCTAGTGTGATCTAACAAATTCTTGAATAAACATATATTTGGTCTTACTTATTAAGCTATATACAAAGTCATTTCAGATCAGATTGGACCAAACAAAGGAAAAAATGCAAGCTCAGCCTCTGTAACCCAAAAAAGCCAAAATAGTTGATTAGTTGGAATTTTATTGAACTGTGTCTGCCAATACATATTCTGATGTAACGTTTATAAATCCTGTGTCAGCCCTACAAAGTAGACCTGACTAAGAAACAAATGTCATACAGATATATGACTTTTATTGTAACAGCGATAATTACAGAATTTTAAACTTGAATATGATTCCCCCCTCCCTCATTTTATCTTCAGGTGAACTAGGGAGGGGCTTGTTGAGACATTTTCTCAATTTCTTTTCTTAGCCATGCTCAATTTATCTTATTATTGCCTTGGTAGTCATTCTTTCTTTTGTCCTTCAAGGCTATTCCCTGTGCCGTCTACATCCTATGTATTTCCCAACCTTAAAAAGTAGAGCTTTAGACCAGACCATCCATAGACCACAGTTGATTGACTGATTGATCGATTTCAGTACAGTCTTATTCTGAGATATAATTCTGTCCAGCTCATGCTTTAAAGACAACCAAATAAAAAATAATAAAAGAACCAAAAGAGTGGTAATATATAATGTAAAAGAGTGATCTATATTATTCATATATAATAATAATACATAATTCATAATATAAATATTATCTACATATAATAATACATATTATATATAAATATATAATATTCTGATATTCCGTATTTTTCGGAGTATAAGACACACTGGAATATAAGATGCAGCTTAGTTTTTGGGGAGAAAAATCTGCCTACCAGGTATTCATCTGGCTAGGGTCCTTAGTCTGGTCGTCATAAGCACATTAGTTTGCTAGTTTTGAGCACGCACGCTTTTTATCCCCTGCTTGGTGATAAAAAACAGCTGCTAAAGCACAACTGATCTTTGGAGAGAGAAGCAATGAGAAAAGCAGGCAAACCACGGAGGTCGCTTCACTCGCTAGCACCTCGTTAGGGCTGAAAGAAAGCTTCAAAACTACATTCAAAGTGTAAGACGCACCCAAATTTTCCGCCTCTTTTAGGAGGGAAAAAAGTGCATCTTATACTCCAAAAAATACGGTAATTACATTATCATATATATATAATTATTTAGAGTGATATAGTAATATATAATGTAAAACAGCGGTAATATATAATGTAAGATGGATTAGGGGGTGACATGATAACAGTGTTCCAATATTTGATGAGCTGCCACCAAGAAGAGGGGGTCAACCTATTTTCCAAAGCACCAGAAGGCAAGATAAGAAACAATGAATGAAAACAAATCAAGGAGAGAAGCAACCTAGAACTAAGAAGAAATTTCCTAATAGAACAATTAACCAGTGGACCAGCTTGCCTTCAAAAGTTGTGGGTACTCCATCGCTGGAGGCTTTTAAGAAAAGATTGGACAACCACTTGTCTGGAATGGTATAGGGTCTCTTGCTTGAGCAGAAGGTTGGACTAGAAGACCTCCAAGGCTTCTTTCAACTCTGTTATTCTGTTCGTTCAGCCACATAAGGGAAATGATAAGTCATTCACAGTCATAAAATCAAGATATGCTATCAGGGAGTGGATCACGTCAAGCCTGCTTAATCAACTTTACAAAAGCACAGTGGGGTGGAGCCATATGGGCCTTAGGGAAAGCTGTTTCACAGGAGGTACTTTTCTTAAGTCCCATGAGATGACAGTGCTGTACAATTCTACTAGATCTTACTGGTAAGGCAAAAATGTCAAGGGAAATGCAGTCCCATAGGTAACCAGATCCTAATCTATGAAAGACTTTATTGGTAACCATCAGTATCTTGAATTGTACCTTGAAGCCCTGGGGTAGCCTGGTGCTGTGAAGAAGAGCAGAGATACTACATGGACAGAATGTGGAATGCCTATAGTTATTTATACAACTGCATTCTAGTTCAGTTGAAATTTCCAAGTGATCATCAAAGGGAAGTATATTGCAGTTCTCCAAACTGGAAGCTATTAAGACATGGATGATTATGAGGATCTCTCAGTCCAGGAAAGGTTGTCATTGGAATGCAAGATGGATTTGTGTAAAGATCCTCATGACCATGGCTGCCATCTGTTCATTAGGTTGGAGTCTCAGAGTGCCACCTTGGGAAAATGCAAACCCATCAAGAATTCAAGATGGTAAATCGCTTAAACTGGAAAGACTTTGAAAGCAAGCCACTCACTCTTTGTAGGCCTGAATCTAAGCCTGCACCTTTCCATCCATATAGATAGAAACTATGCAGCATTGCCTATTCATGTAGGCGGGGATTGTATATATAACTCAGTGTTATCTGCATACTGGTAATGTCTTAGCCTGTATTGATGGATGTTATCACTTAGCAACCTAATGTTGACATCAGACTGTGAAACCCTGAATAGCAAAGGTCTTGGGCTAAATCTCTTTCTACCTTCCTACATCAAGTGAAACTACTTCAGAAGAAGGAGGAGAACTGGCACAGTACAGTGCTCTCACTTCCAGTCCCCATAGGCTTCCCAGAAGGCCCACATTATTGGTGATTTTATATTCTCCTTAGAAATCAAGTAGGACCAGGAGAATCAGATCCAATCTTGGTCCGACCAAAGCTCATACAGAAGCATATTCAGTATTTTATTAGTCTACTGAAAGAGATATCTTGTTTTCTCCAGGTCCCTCTAGAATTGCTGTACTACCTCTTTGATACAACCTTCATTTTAACCTTGGATACAGGTTAACAGTTTTGGAATCTAGCAATTGGGACTTACCATTGTCTCTTTCAATGCAAGCAAGGCAATACCATCCCTCTAGGATAAATTAAATCACCATTTGAATTCACTTCTTGATCACTTCTTGATCATCAGTCTAGAAATTCCCCAGGAAGAATCCCAACTTCAAATAATCCAAGTTATTTTATCCATCAAATGCCTAATATATTTTTCACCAAAATCTGAACGTTCATTTTGTATCTTAGCTCCTATGGGTATCTGGATTATCTTTAAGAGAGCTGTGGCCATGATAAATATGTTTCATCATATTTCTTGCAATTAAGTAAAATAGGCTTACACAAAATAAACTAAAAGTAAGGATACAGTGATGTTTAAGCAGGAAAGTGAGTAACAAAGACAATATTCAATCAAGTTATGATAAATTGTAAATGTGTATCTTAGAAGTCATTCATAATCATCTGGGCAGCACTGTAGGATGTAAAAGAAATGGTATGGTGGTTCTTGATGTTTGTTTGGCATCCAAGGCACAGAGGAGGATTCTATTTATGTTTTTATTTTTATTTTGTTTTGCATTGAATCCAGGTTTTGCTTTCAATTAGTTAATGAGTTTTGCTTGGAAATAACTGTAAGCATAATCTGTGTGGTTTTATAAAACTATATATAAATTTAGATTTTATGTAAGTCTGCTTGTAAAATGAAATCTAGCTTTGGAGGTTTTCTTTCTATATATCTTTGTATGGTTTTGCCTTTTTATGCAGAAAAGATGAAGCATTACAGATAACCTGTATAAAATGCTATAGCAAACCTATCTGTTAACTATGTTAAGATAGAATAGCAAAGAGAGTTAGAAATGATGCATATGCTATGCAGAAGAAATTAAAAGTTGGAGGCTTTGAAAATAAAATCAAATTAACTATGTTATTCCTGAAGGGATAAATTAATCATCTGTGAATAATGTCATATCTTTGCATATGGTGTAGTTGTTCAGTGCAATATTATTGTTGAATTATTACTGAAGATTATAACCCCTAATTCTTTTATTGTCTATTTCTAACACAACATGTACAAGTCAATATTATTTGAGTTTGGGGATATGGAAGAAAACAATATATCTGTAGAAACAATTAAGTATTAAATAATTTGCCAGTGAAGCTCTGACATTTTTTTAATGATTATTTATTCCTAATATAAATTAAACTTTTTGTACTCTATTCAAATTTATGAAAACTTTCAGAATATCTTGTTAGGAAGTATTTTAGAACCATTTTCATTAATTCCTCAAAACCCTTTTTGATCTTTAGCTATGTAATTTTGTTGCTTATAAATATATAAATTTAAAGGACCAAAAGTTTCAGAGGACAAAAAATAGCAGTCTTGTTCGTGACATATGTAAATCAGTTTTGTCATTGTTCTGTGAATGATTACTGGTAATAAATAACCAAGATTTCCATGTGTATTTCATTTGTTTATAATTCTCACTGTTTATGATTTTTTCCTCATCCAACTTTACTCCTGATGATTAAATAAATCTGACAGAAAGTAACATTTTGTGCATGCATCTGAAAGCATATGGAATAGTCATTTAGATATCACAAAATCTTTTGTGGTTTTTATGCTTAACTAATTACTCAGAAGGTTTATATGAATTGTTTTCTCAGTTTTTAAAATGGAAAGAAAATCCATTTCTATGAACTTGATGAAAATTATCCATCGAAATAGTATTAATGAGCAATTCAAAAGAATTTTCCAACATATGAAAATAATTGTATCATAAGATTGATATAACAGACACCAGTTTTCAGACTTTTAAAAAGTAAAGCTTTTTTAACTTAAATATTTTATCTTTAGATATTTTTATCCTTATAAAAATGTATGTTATTTTTACCAAGAATATTTGTAGCTGAGAGCTGAAGTTTGGGGTCCTTGATGCTCTCTGAGCCTGGTGGTTTTCTTAACAGATGTTTCATTAACCAAACTAGGTAAGATCATCAATGCTAGTATTACTACTGGTACAGGGGTGGGTTCTACTTAACTTTACTACCGGTTTGCAACTGGATCGTGTGTGTGTGTTTGCTTTGCTCACGTGAGCGCCTTGCTTCTGCGCATGTGCAGATGGCCAATGATGACATCCAGGGCGGTGGGTGGGGCCTCCCACCGGTTTTACTACCGGTTCTTGCAAACCGGTCCGAACCGGGGGCAACCCACCACTGTACTGGTAGCATTGCTGATGTTACCTAATTTGGATAATGAAACATTTGCAAGATGTAAATCAGGGAGCACCAGAGACCTAAATAGACCTCACTGATGTTGAAAGACAATACAGCAATTCTACATTTTCTTCTTTGATTTTTTTTTATAATTATATCAGTCACTATTAGAGTTGCATAGCCTAATAGTGCCTTGTGATTATTACCATCAGTTTTTTAGGTATGAGCACAAATCTACAGCTTTCTTTGAATAACTGCATAAGTATGCAGTCATAAACAACCCTTTTCAAATCAGTTGTGTACCTTTTCCTGTCAAAGGTAATGTTATTATTGTCATACATTTTTGTAAAGATTGAAATTGTTAATATGGATCTTAAAATTCATATATTGCCATATAGCTACCTAAATATTCAAGCATGTTGAACAATTAGTGTATTTCAAGGTGTATCTTTTCCTGGCAGATTGAAATTGAAATTCAAATGAACAATAATCATTTCTTTAAACTGATTTCAGAGATAAAAATCTGAACCGAATATACACCATTAGGACCAATATAATCCAATTATTATTGGGGTTTTTTTTAGTTTTAGCAACATTTTAATAAGAAAATAGCAATTTAATATTGGCATAGCTCTGTAATACTTTAAAAGCAATTGCACAAGTTGTTTACAAGAATTTCTAAAAATATTGTCAAAGAAAATATATTGGGCAAATGGATGAAACTAAAAAGCATTAGAAGAAAAACAAACTCCATGAAATAAGCTTTTAAAATCCAAACTAGCACCCGTTTTTCTAAAAAATGAAATATTAGAGAGATTAATTTTAGAATAATATATAGTATAAAATATTGTACAGTTATATTTATATTGTTTCTTGGGAGGAAATGTGCATTGCTTTTCTGTATTTGGCTAATGTTGGAAGTTAGGCAGGAGAAACAACACGTTTTTCTCTGTGTTCTGGAACATAGCTTCCCATCTGAGGAGCTATTGTGAGGACACTTGAAAGAGGTGAAAAAAATTCTGAAGGAAATTATTTGGCTGCTTATGTAGCCTTACAATAAACTAATAATGTACAGGCATTATCACTTTTAACATTCCACTGCATTTTGATTTAAAATTGGAAAGTAAAGCTAATTTCAGCCACAAATGTTTAGGTTTACTTTGGTATATGTATTGTGTATTTATTTTTTTTCCACAGAAACCTGCTAATATTTTAGTTATGGGTGAAGGTCCTGAGCGAGGAAGAGTAAAAATTGGTATGTTTATATCTTTAATAAGTCCCAGTGTAGCAATTAAGACAGAATGTTCTAACAGTGCATAGGTCAATACTTATTGTTAAAATCTACCACGGATCACAGATCAAATGAAGAGAGGTAACATATGTTCATGTTGGACAGCGTTAGAGCAGGTTATAGGCTGAGAGAACCTAAATTGGGCCCTGCTTTCATTAAAAATGTTGTAATTTTCCTCAATAATGTTAACATTTAATAATAAATTTAACAGTCATGGTTAGAAAAGACTCATGCAAATATTGATAATTCCTCAATCATAGGAAGCATGGTTTTTAATAGGAAAAAGCTGTGAAAATTGTATCATTTTTATTTGTGGTAGAACTGCTTTTTGTAATATAGAAATTCTATGTTCTATTTAAATAGTTCTTTTAAAATATTAAAACTTCTAGTATAATAGTAAAACTCACAACATGCTATAACCGAACATATTATGACTGCATGTCAGTGTCCTGAGGACATGTGCATCAGCAAATGCCTAATATGTATCCTGAATCTTTAAGCAGATATATCCAGACATTACTTCAGAAGGTTTAAATATACTTAATTTCCCTTTGTCTAAATTCCTTTTCTAAGATGAAGTTACATGGAATTAACATGATCTCGATTAGATGAGGCTGTTGAATAGCAGTCTGTTAAACTAGCTGGTCCTGTCTGAAACTAATGTATGTTTCAGTTAGAAAGAAATAGAATTAGGTCAATATTGAACACTCCATCACTTAGATTTGTAAATACATAATTATACTAACACTAACAGATTTAAGTCCTCTTGTCAGTGAAACATGATGGTCTAATAGCAGAGGACAGTTTGCACTTTTTAGCATTAATTGCAGTAATGTTTCTTGTGTTACAGGTAACCTATCAGCTATTATTTGAAAATTGACACCTATTTTTCTTGCAAACATGAACTATTTACAAAATTCTGAAAAATACAATTGCTCCCTCCCAAACAGTTATACATTATTATTGGATTTGAAAGGGCACTTCTTCCAATTCAGTTAAGCCATCCAATGCCATTAACAGCAAGTTTGCCTTTCAAAAGTGTGATAAAGCTGAGGATTGATAAGCGATAATCATGTTGATCTTTTGATGTTTAATTTTTTTTTAAAAAATTCAGATGTTTATATTCAGACACTACCCTTCCCTTCCTCCCCCATTTTCTATGCAGCCAAAGGCGATCTATCAGCATTCGTTTTTCTCAACAGCTAAATGTTCATTGTCTAATGCAGAAAAAAATTAATTTTTAAAATGAAATGTAATAAAAGTTTAAATAGGGTTCCATATAGTTAAAGAAGCCTTAATATTGTAGAGCAAATGAATGGGATTTTTTCTAATGAATATCCAAATATCTGGTACCTTGCTCCTGAAACATTCTTAGGTTTCGTAACCTATTTTTAAAAAACTTAATGTTGTTGTGTGCCCTATAATTGCAACCTCAGATTCTCAGCTCTACTGGAATTTCTACTGAAAAATGCATTATTTTTGCAGTTAGCCGCAGCAATAGTTTTATTATGCAAGTGATATATTTTACTAATCTGTTGCTGTTTAAATACTTGCAAGCATCGTTTATTTTAATGTGATAAATCCATCAAAGTAGAGAAGAATTAGGTAGCTAAGTGAACACACCACGAATTCAGATGTGTTATTTTCCTAGCTTAAAGAAGAATCCTGCTACCTTTGAATAGCAGGTTCTATTAATTTGCTAGTTGCCTTAATGCCGGTTGCTACAAATTGAACTGTTTCTGTCAGGTTACTAATTTTGTATTAAAAATATTTTCAGTCTTAAATGAATCAATATTTTTATATGCATTAAAATATTCTTGCCATTTTCCAGTGATTCAGTTCCAGATATCCAAACTTTCCAAGGACTGGTCAGAATATGGGTGACATCCTGCATGACCAAGAGTTCATATTAGCATGATTTAATCATGCAACACACTCTGTACAATTCTTTCAAAATAAGTTCAATATGTTTAAAAGTTAAATTATATAGGATTTCTGCCTATTTGAATTCAAATCAGTTTGTATTAAGCAACATATATGTTAAAATTTAATTTCCCTCCTCATTTTACAGCTGACATGGGCTTTGCCCGACTATTTAATTCACCTTTGAAGCCTTTAGCTGATTTGGATCCAGTAGTTGTTACATTCTGGTATCGAGCTCCAGAATTACTGCTTGGAGCAAGACATTATACCAAAGCTATTGGTAAGTAATGTGATTGTCATTGTTAAGTTAGGAATATTGTATTATTTAAGTCTGACTTACTTATTTGTTTTTGCATAGAAAGACTGTGCCACATCTTATACAGACTTCTTTCAATTGCCTAGATATGTTCTTCACAATTAATTAGCAAAAACCTTTTTTAATTTGTTGATATGTTTCATGTTTTGATAATAAATGTTTCTGACATTTAGCATTTAAGTTGATTTGTGTTATAGAACAAGGAAATTGTTGGCTTTGAATCCAGATTTAAGAGCAAAGTGATTCAAATCCACAGAAACTGGATGCTAATGTTTAATTTCCTCAGATTTTCTAAACAATACTAGTATGTTCCCTCAAATGCAGGTAAAACTAGAAGGCAAAAGAGAATAGTGATAGGCAAAAAAGCCCTTGCTCCAATCATTCACCTTGCACATGTCTGGAGCCAATGATTTGATGACTCTGAAAGCCTGATTATTAGAGCTAAAATAATATATTTAGTTTTAATTACATTGTTACTAAAAAAACTCCTATTACCAAGTGTTTCTGAATTCTCCTTCAACTTTATCTCTTTCATCTAAATCTTAAGTAATGCTCAAAGTCTCTGATAGAATGACTTATAAAGTATTATGTAAAATACATTTGTCCTATAGATTTTAATAATGTCATTGAAGGACCATTTATTTTTGTTTTAGTGTATTTATTGAATTTATATACTGTCCACCTCACTTCCAGATGACTCTGGAAAACTTACAAAATCAAAATTGCTGGTACAACAAAGGAAAGAGCTTTCTCCTTCCAAAAGATTACCCTGGATACAACTTTTGATTGTTTATTTATTTATTTATTTATTTATTGGTTCTTTTTTTTCTTTCTTTGATTTATATGCCGCCCTTCTCCAGAGACTCAGGGCGGCTTACAATGCGTTAAGCAATAGCCTTCATACTTCTG
>JANHZT010002740.1:13157-28876 GCA_032468215.1 Stegonotus admiraltiensis | reverse complement strand
GCATTTTTTGGCCAAAGAGGTTGTAGAAAAAACGCTTTTAAAAGTAAAAAAAAAGCCTCTGATGATTGTGCAGCTCAGCTGGGCATGGGGGGGCGGGGGGCAGGGATTTTTGCTACCGGTTCTCCGAACCACCCACCTACATTGCTACCGGATTGGGCGATCCGGTCCAAACCGGGAGCATTTTACCCCTGCATGAGATGTCCATATCCTATAAATATTGAAACATAGCTGAAAGTTTATATAAATAACCAATGGAATCTAATATATGCTTTGATTATGCTTGGCTCACCTGCACATCTTATTTTCATATTCTTAACAGCATTAAACTTGCTCTTTCCTTGTTTCTCTCTTTTGCATGCTTCATCACTTTTTATATTATATCAGGATCAAAAACGTATAGATGGCACAACTCGTGAGGTGAAAAAGGTTAGAAAAGCAAGGAACAGGCGCCAAGAGTGGAATATGATGGCCTATGACAAAGAATTTAGACCAGACAACAGGTTGTCTCAGAATATTTACCCTGGAGCATCTTCTGAAGGGTCTCTGTCCCCTGAAACTAGGTCTGTTGATAATAAGATTTATATATTCAGAGGTGCTTAGTATCCTTCATCTGTTGCAGATTTATAACTTCCACTTGTACAGGTAGACCTCGACTTACAACACTTCGTTTGCTGATCGTTCAAACTTAGAATGGCACTGAAAAAAGTGACTGATGACCATTTTTCACACTTATGACGATTGTAGCATCCCGATGGTCATGAGATTTACATTTGAATGCTTGACAACTGGTTCATATTTATGATGGTTGTAGTGACCCTGGGTTAGGTGACTATCTTTCGCAACCTTCTGACGAGCAAAGTCAGTGGGGAAGCCAGCTTCACTTAACAACCGTGTTACTAATTGAACAACTGCTGTGATTCACTTAACAAATGTGGCAAGTAAAGTCATAAAGTGGGACAAAACTCATTTAACAATTTTTTTCACTTAGCAACATAAATTCTGGGCTCAATTGTGGTCGTAAGTCGAGGACTACCTGTATAAGAGAGGTATACCTTTCTTTTTCAGTTTGGATGATTTTGGCAATTTGGTGTCTGCGTTTTCCTGAATTAGATTAACCGTGAAGACTTATTTTTAAAAGATTTTTTGCAGCCTATTGCAACAAAAAGAAACATAGAAAACTGGGACAGGAAATGGCCCTTTTTGTGTCAGGCACTGTGTACTTAAAGCCAAGGTGTTAAAAAAACTCATGATATATCAAATCTCTGTATCTGTTGCCTTTGAGCTCAGCCAGAGGCCTTGAACATGTTCAAGTACAGTGTTTAAATTAGATTGGTCAGGCATTATTTCATTTTTGTTCTGCTACTTAGTTTGAAGAAAGGAACAAATAATGCAGCCCACAAATTTCATTGTTCCATTAACATCTGTTGTGGCTTGCTTATGTCATGTTGTAGTCATTTTAAAACTTGGGCATATAAAACTTGGGCTTTTGTAACTAACTATTGCATAATCAACTTTTAAAACAATTTTTTTTTAATATTTCCAGAATTTCTAGCCAATATGTTATTTTGTCTGCATTAAGAAGAGATTTTTCAGTCGATAATATTTTGTGAGATATTCTGATAACAAGTTCTGATTTCTCCGTCTGAAAGAGTTCCCTTTTTCTACCTTTCTTTTATAATCCTACTGATTCCGTTATCTTAGCCAATTCACATCTTTTCAAGCCTTTTTGGTCCAGTGTCTTTTTCTGGCCTGTCTTTATTTGTTGCTTGACAAAATGAAAACTTTGCCTTGCTTTGTTGTAAACAGATTGTTGTAAGCAACCATTCCATTAAAAGAAGCACATCTAAGTTTTTTTTTAAAAAACTTGCATGGAAAACAAATGTAACATTGTTCTATGTAACATATGCCGGTCTAATGTAACTCTCGGCATATGAAATTCTCATGTTTCCATCCTGTATGTAATCCTTTTTGTTATGATTTATATTGTGCCCATTATGATTCAGAGAGAGAGGCACAAGCTGAATCCAAGCCGGCATCATCACGTTAATGTGAGAAAAGTAAGGGCCAGGAAAGAAGAGTGGGAGAGAAAGAAAATGGGCATTGAGTTCATAAGTGACATACAGAAACAAGAGCAGGCAGGAGACACAAAAGAGTCCCAGATGCCCAAAGGGTTTGTCTTTTTTTTTTTTATTGAAAGCGCTTTGTTAACTCCCTGGCTTTCCATCTGAATAAGATGATGAGCATCTGTTTCACATTTTTTTAACAATATGGCATAATTTGTTTTACTAATTTAGCTTCTCTGCAGCCTAGGGATGCAAGGACAATGTTGCTTGGTCTTAACTGCTGTGTACTAAAAGGTTTGCTGTTTTCCAAGCTTTGTGACCAGCTAACAGTTCTCTCTCTCTCTCTCTCTCTCATCAGATAAAGTTACTTTTATGCAAAATATATGTATATATATATATCCCAGGAAAAAATTCCATATTAAAAAAAAATGTTAAAACTTTGGATTTGGGTTTGATTTTGATAAAATGCAATAATCTGCCTTGATTTATTTTCATCTTTTGATTTTTCTTGGTAATGTTGCTTGTCTGTCTTCTTTGATATGCGTTGGAATATATATCCTATAATTTGAAAACTAAAGAATGTGAATGTGGCTTACATTTAATATTGCATTAACGTTTAATGTTGCATTAATCTCATCTACTAACAAACTGTAAAATGTTAGATAGATAATCTTTTAAATTGAGTGAGCTTAACTATATTTTGTTCATGGCTCCCTTTATTCTTCTTTCTAATTTCAGATCCCATGCTTCGGATATTACCAGTTATTCATATCCTGCTACTCCAAATCATTCACTCCATCATCAACTTTGCTATGTGCCTTCATGTGGAACAGGAGATGGATCTCAGTTTATGCTTGCAAAACAGGGCCTTGAACATGAATATAGGTTATCTTCTACCACAGTGCAACATGCTACTTTGAACAGGCCTCAAGAACCACCTCCACCCCCACCCCAAATCTTAGATGGTGCTCTGGGTACTGTTGCATTGATACCAGCAGATTATGGGTAAATAGCTGGTTTTGTCCTCATATTAGACCAGGGCCCCAACCTTTCTGGCTTTGCAGACTGGTGGAGGAGAGGGAGAGAGAGGGATGGTTCTGCACAAGCAGTGGCCAAGTGCACGTGCTGTGCATGCACTGCTCCATTTGTGCAAGCAGCAGGCACACGTGCTTGCTACTCACACAAATGGAGTGCATGTGCTCGCCCACTGCTTGCACAAGTGGGATGCATGTGTGCATGCTCACACTCTGCTTTGGGCAGCCCGGTTCTGAACAGCTCACGGCCCAATAGTAGGCCACTACTGGGAATTGGGGACCCCTGTGTTATACAATGATCAGCAAGCATAAATATATGTTAAACATGATTGCAACTAGATGATTGACTAGAAAATTTTCTCTGTTAAGTTTGGAAGGAATAGAACAGGAAGACAATGAATCAGATGGTTAAATGGGATCAAATATATTACTGCAATAGTTTTGGAATGGCTGTGTTTAATACCTAGAGGGAAGGCTAAGATGGCAAGCATCTATCCAATCATAAGTGGCTGACTTGATGAAACCTAACTATTTAAAACATTTTTCTCCTGCTCTTCAAGAGTTCCATAGAAACAGCTTCTGGATGATGAAGAGCAAACAAGATAGTGTCAGACAGGGACAAGCTTTGCTCATGATGAATAGCAATAGCACTTAGACTTATATATCACTTCACAGTGCTTTGCAGCCCTCTCTATGCGGTTTGCAGAGTCAGCATATTGCCCCCAAAAATCTTGGTCCTCATTTTACCACCTCAGAAGGATGGAAGGCTGAGTCAACCTTGAGCCTATGAGAATTGAACTGCTGAACTTCTGGCAGCCAGCAGTCAGCAGAAGTAGCCTGCAGTACTGCATTCTAACCACTGCACCGCCACCATGGTGCTATGCTCAAAATATCAGTGGTGTGTGGATTGTATGCTGAACTGCATGTTGTTAAGCATACTCAGAGGTTCTTATTCTTAAATAAACTAAGCAAAATAGGAAACTTACCACTTCCTGGTAATACTGTTAAGCTGTGGAGATAAAGATTAATATGGGGGAAATTATGTTGAGACTGGAAAATAGTGTGTAATTTGTTCTAAATCATTTGTGCCTTATAAAATTGTAGAGAATATTCGTAGCTCGGGTTGCAGATTCAGGCAGAGATTTGTCCTCCAAGCCTCCTGCTTGTCTCCCCGACGTTTCATTATCAAACTTGATAACATCTTCAACAGGGTTTGGGGTGAAGTGCCTTGTTCGTTTATAGTTTGGTAACCGAACATTTGGGAGCCAAGTAGCAAGCTTGGAGGATAAACTTCTGCTTGAATCATTTATGCCTTCCTGATTAAATAAGAGCCAACTTGGAAAATATTGGTGCTGTAAATAAATGTTCTAGTATAAAAAAAGGTAATGAGAAAGTAAAGCACTGCAATGTAACCTAATATTTTTAAAGTTCAAATCAAGTAGAACATTAATTGATTGTTACATTGCATACTTAATTTATACTTCAACTAACAAGCATTTTGTTCTGTTTTATGTATAGGATGATTGCAGCTCAGATGGTGGATTATTACAATTCTTCAGGAGGCCCAGCCTCTGCATCACCGCTTATGATTCCTTCTGCACAGACTGCTTTTGTTAGTCCTCTCCAAATCCCTGTGCTACCTACCCATTCTGGACTAATGGCTGGTACGCTGTATTCTGGTACTCGTCATCTTCCTCCTTCCGGGCATATTGTTACAGCTCCTGCTCCTCCTGGCCCGCCTCCTCTTCCTCCAGGCCCTCCTGCAGGATCTTCTCTCTCATCGTCTCCATTGCACACTCCTGCAGTAGCTGAGGTTAAAATGCAGGAGTCTATCCAGTCACCTGTCAGTGGTGCTCGAAGTGATCTTCTTGCTGCTATTCGGATGGGTAAGTCTTCCAAAACCTGACCTGTGATTTTAAATATCACAGGCTTTGGGTCTTCAGTGCTTGCATGATGCAAGACCTCCGTTCCAGAGGTGGGTTCTACTTACCTTTACTACCGGTTTGCAACGGGGCCATGTGCGCGCTCTTCTGCACATGCGCAGAAGCATTTTGATGATGTTGGGGTTGGTGGGCGGAGCCTCCCGCCAGTTTTACTACCGGTTCTATAGAACTAGTGCGAACCGGGGGCAACCCACCATTGCTCTGTTCCACATGTGTTCTAGACTGAAAGCTGTATCTCAGCTTTCTTGTTTTCGGTTGCATTTATAGTTTTCTTTTGATGAACAATCATCAGCCACAGAGGTACGCTGCAGTTGTTCTTGAACTGCTTTTAAACGCTTGCCCAATCTTTCAACATGGTATCTTCCAGATGCATTGAATTTGTCCCTCGTGGACCATACCATTTGAACAGTAAATGATGAATGTTTAGGTCAACGTATTATGTAGGAACAGCTTAGGAGGCTCATTTGAAGCAGAAGGTTAACCTGCTTCTTCCTCCCCTGCAGCTCTTTCCTAGCAGGAACTCTTTTGTTACACCCACTGGTCAGCGAGTCAGTTTTTCTGTTTTGCTGCCATCTTGCAAAATGGCAGTGGTGTTAACTTGCTTCTTAGCAAGGAAAGAGGGAGATACGGTACTTTCTTTTCTCTCCTAGTGAGGAGAAAAAGTGGTCCCTGCAGCCTATACATAAATAAGGTCCCTGAGATTTAGGAGAGCCCAGGGGGGCACAAAATACATGGTGGGTATAAGTGAAGGGGACACGGTGGCTCAGTGGCTAAGACACTGAGCTTGTCGATCGAAAGGTTGGCAGTTCAGCGGTTTGAATCCCTAGTGCTGCATAACGGGGTGAGCTCCTGTTACTTGTCTCAGCTTCTGCCAACCTAGCAGTTTGAAAGCACGTAAAAAATGCAAGTAGAAAAATAGGGACCACCTTTGGTGGGAAGGTAACAGCGTTCCGTGCGCCTTTGGCATTGAGTCATGCCGGGCACATGACCATGGAGACATCTTTGGACAGTGCTCCTTCTTTGGCTTTGAAACAGAGTTGAGCACTGCCCCCTAGAGTCGGGAACGACTAGCACATATGTGTGAGGGGAACCTTTACCTTTACCTATAAGTGAAGGAAGTTGTTGGCTGTATGCACATCCATGGAGACTATAACCTTTCTTGGATAGATCATCTGAGCGTGTAATTATGCATTTAACTACATCTGAAAGTATCAAAAAGCATATGAACAATATAGATGTTTATGTAAATAGATATTAGGAAGTATTTTAAGTCCTAAGTTATTACTGTTGTTAACTTGAATAGATAATTACCCTATCCACATGGAATAATATTCCGATGAACGATGAGCTGTTTATACCACACATGCTTATAGGAAAAATACTCTCTAAAAATATAGACATTGCCCTTGTTAAAGCTTTTATTATACTAAATTCATTGGCTATAAATAAGCATGTCATCAATAGGGACATTTGACTGTGGTTTTTTAAAAATAATTTTCATGCTTGGAAACACTATGTGTAAATGTTTACTAATTATGTTAATTCTGGTACATTTTCATGAACGCTTCAGTCCTGTGTATTTTTAAGCTTTTTAAAAAGAAAAATGAGCACATTTCTTTGCTTGTCTCAGGAATCCAGCTGAAAAAAGTACAAGAGCAGCGTGAACAGGAGGCTAAGCACGAGCCGGTTGGAAATGATGTGGCCACAATTCTTTCTCGACGGATTGCAGTGGAATACAGCGATTCGGATGATGAGTCCGAATGTGATGAAAATGACTGGTCAGACTGAAAATGGGTGTGCGGCACCAAAGTATTCCAGTAAACTGACCTAGAAAATCATTTATATAGCCTACCCTGGCAGTACTGGTATATAATAGAACAAGTAGGCTTACTTGGTAATGTTCAGATTGATCTAATTTAGTTACTTTAGATAAGTGTTTCTCAACTTTGTGAATTTAAGATGTCTGGACTTCAGTGCCCAGAATTCCCCAGACGGTGTGTGCTAGCCAGGGTATTCTGGGAATTGAAGTCCTGACATTTTAAAAGTTGCCAAGGTTAAGAAACACTATTTTAGATCACAGTGTTTCTGCAGATGAAAAAACAAACTTTTATTTTCAGTTTTTGCTGCATTAATTGCAGCAAAACAGTTTTCCTTTACCATAAATATATATAATTATTTTTACTATTTGAATATTATAAGCAATTCCTTTACTATGGCAAAGCAATATCTTTAAGCAATGAAATGTCATTGATTCTTCCACTTTGACTCACCTTCATTAACATGAAAAAATTGCTAGCAGCTAGTTACTTCTTTATTAAAAAAACCCTCAACTATGTTACTGCCAGAATCTTTTGAATGAGTTTCTGTTCATAATTATGTTTCCAAATACTCTGGATCTGGATCTATTGAAATAGCATATATGGAGAAGTATAGGTTGACATCAGCATAAAAACTACGGCCATGCAAAACCAACTGGAAGAGTGATATAGAATGAATCTGAATGATTTTGCACAATACTGTGGAATGCCAAATGCCTTCCCTCCTTGCTAATTTTATTCAGCTTTCATAATCTGTTTTTAAAATTCACCCAGTTCACACTGAGCACATTGACCTTATGGTTCAATGAATAATGTAATTGAATTTATAGATATATTTATGAATAGTTGGGCTCCAAAAATAAAATCGATTAACTACCCAGGCTCCTCTTGCCCCCTTATTATGTGTTAATGGCCTCATTTATGATTGGTTTCCTCATCCAAATACATCCTTAATTATTGAAACGTATGTTCCAAATTGATTAATATAATTTTCTTACTTCTCATGTATTATTTAAAGGGCTGCATATATTACATATAAGGTAGACTCATAATGCCTTTGGCAGCCTATACAAGCGAACTGGAGTCAGCATTTTAAAAATGGCAGTTTCTATTTACATTTTATGTCTACCTTAATTTACTTTATACTTTTCAATTACTTTGAAATTATTCAGGGTTGAAAACAGAATGAGATTTACCTTTTATGTCTATGGCAGGACTAGAATTCACAATTTTATTGTTGCTTTCAAATTTCTGATTCTATGAAACAGTGTTATTATTTTTTGAGGGAACGGGAGTTAGCAGTGCCCAGAAAATGCCCGTTCCTCATTGGGTGCCACTTTCCCTATAGTTTTATTATAGTGGGCAGAACAAAGGAACGTCCGCCCCCTAAAACCTGCAAGATAGAACAGGCTGCGAAACTTCTTTTGTAATAGGTAAACTGCCACCAATTTTCAGTTACTAAATCTCAGGCTTGAACATGTAACAATCCAGAGTTAAGGGACTGAACATCAAAAGAACGACTGGTCTATCTTGGTCTATTTTTTTAGAGTTGTTAATCCTCTTGCTCCTATCATTACTTATTTGCCTAGAGAAAACAAGGCACAGTATATATGGCAAGCATAATATGCCAGATCAGTTAATAATGTGGCTCCCTTTATTTATGGCCTCATTAGAGAAGAGCAGGCTGACTTGGTATTCATTATCAAAACCTGGCTGACTCCCGAAAGGGGAGTTTCCCTCTTGGAGATATGTCCAGCTGGATTTAGGGTTTTGCATCAGTCAAGACCCCAGGGTAGATGAGGTGGAGTGGCAATAGTCCTCTGAGAATATCTTTTGTCCTTTAGGGGCCCTGTTCCACAAGTTTCTAGATGTAAGACCCTGTCTTGAAACTGGGATCATGGGATGGGATCATGTGATTGTTGCTCCTGTACCAATCTTCCTGTTGCATAATGACCTTCCTGCGTGTGCTGTTGGAGGCCATCTCAGTGGCATGGTATTGTGTTGGTTTAACTCCCCTTCTCCAAGGTCAACCTCAATCAATATTGCTAGGGAGTGAGAAATCCAGCTCACTTCTCTTCCTTTGTGGAGTTGCTCAGGGCTTGGCACTCTGTTGTATACCAGTTGTGTCCTTTCCTGGATTATGAAACCCTGCGCTCTGCCTTGCATTACTGCAATGTGCTCTACATGGGGCTACCCATATATTTGGAAGCTTCAGCTGGCACAAAATGCAGCAGCACAAAGTGTTTTAGGGGCCCTACAGGAGCTCATGTAACAACTCTGTTGCCCAAGCTGCACTGGTTGCTGGTTTGCTTCCAGGTTTATTTATTTATTTAAGAAATTTTTATTTAAGAAATGTACTTGGCATCCCTGTTTCCATTTGCCCTCTTGCCTTTATCCCCCCCTCCCCCCGCCCAAAAAATATGTCTTTAAATAGGAGATGTTACGACATTAATGTTTTCAACATTGTGTATTTGGTAGATCTCATTAGTGAGATGCAATTCACTTTTCATTTTACCCATTGTTTTGTCCGTAAGTGCAGAAACAACTTGACCAAATACAGATAGTTCTTCACTTACCAATTGCTCATTCAGTGGCTGTTCAGAATTACAGTTGTGCTGAAAAAGGAGAATTACAACTGGTCCTCAAAATTCTGGCTCTCACAACATCATTGCGATTATGTGGTTGCGATTTGGGTTCATGTCAACTTTATCATAGTCGCAGCATCCTACAGTCACGTGATTGCTATTTGTGGTCTTTACAGCTGTTTTCTGACAAGCAAAGTCAGTGTGGAAGCTGGCAAGAAGTTGCAAGTTGTAGTCACGTGACATTGCATTTAACAACTATGGGCGATTTGCTAATGACTTCAGCTGGAATTGTCATCGTGCATTGAGCACAATCACGTTATTTTCATTTTTATCTATTTATTAATTACAGTTATGTGGCTGCCTACCTCACAAGAAGCAACTCGATTTTTCACTTTGTAATTGTATGAGCAAAGAGTACAGTCACTTTAAAAAAAGATCTTGAACTTGCTCATAACTTAGATCTTTAATGAAGATTTAGGTTTGAAATATGGAAATAATCAGCTCTTATCCTTGCATGTGAAAATAAACAATACAAAAAGGATGTGAACATCGTTGATTTTGAAGATAGTCTTATCTGGTAATGAATTGTTTGGTCTCCCAGAATTCCAAACTCCTGAATTCTGTAAAGCAGAGGTGTGTGTTTTCATCTATGAATATAATTACATGTTCTCTGCTTCTATATAATATGCTGAATCCTGAGACATAATTTTGGTTTGCTAGTGGTGACTATTGTTTCCCATAATTTGGCACTCTGATATTTAGAATAATGATGGATTTATTGCCTGTGCATTTATTGGATCCTGATGTATCTGATACAATACATCATATGTATTCTGTATCACTGTTAATAATGGACGGGAGAAAACATGTTCCTTTGTTTGAAGAAATGTAGGGATGCAAGATAAGTCTGGAACTATTTTTCCTTTGTTATTGTCAAGTAATGAAATTGTTAAAGAAAATGATTCTGGTATTAAAGTTTCTTCTATTATAGATTTATTACAGTATATTTTAGAAGCAAAATAGTTGTATTTTGAATGATTTCTAAACTGTTGAGTAATTCTTTCTAAACTATTTCTAAACTTCTAAGTAAGTTATTTGTAGTTAAAAATACTACATATTTAGGTGATTCACTTGTTTGCTTTCTAAACTGAAAATCTTTTTTAATCTCTTTTCAATATTTGATCAATAAAATGTAAATTAACATGAGTGATCTAAGTTTACAATTTAGATATTGTGTCTTCTTTGTATATCTGTCTTGGGTTATATAAAAGTATTAACTTAATAAAGCTTACATTTAATATTTTCTTTTTAAATTCTAGAAGGTATTTAAAATTTCATTTCATTTCACCTAATAGAATTATGGTGTAGGAGCTGTTATGTAGTAATTAATTTCTTGTTAATATTAGTTAATGTTGCTCTTCAATTTTTAAAGATAGAAATCCTAAATTGTAATATTCATTAAACTATTTTAACCACCTAATTATGCACTTCAAGATGTGTAAATCCAAAGCCCAAAATACAATCATACTAAAACATTCTTTATATTACAATATTTCAGTGAGAGTTAGACATATGCCTCATTCTCCTGAAGAAATGAATGAATCATGCCTATTTAATTAAATTGAACTTTATTCCTACCTAGGCAAGAATGTTCCAATTGGGGAACTGCAATACATGCAATACAAAAAATAATTATAAGTTAATGTATTGTAAGACCTGAATCATCCCCCCCCCAAAAATGCATACTTATTAATTAATGTAAAAGCACTTAGATTTCTATACCACTTCACAGTGCTTTACAGCCCTCTCTAACTGGTTTACAGAGTCAACATGATGTTGCCCCCAACAATCTGGGTCCTTGTTTTACTGATCTTGGAAAGATGGAAGGCTAAGTCAACCTTGAGCCGGTAAGGATCAAACTCCTGGTAGTGGGCAGAGTTATCTTGAAATACTGCATTCTAACCACTGTGCCACCACAACTCATAATGTAAGCTAAGCATTCTTTGCTAATCTTAGTTTTGTGATCAAGTAGTGCTTGTTTTGCTTGGTCATATTTTGACTTTGGTTAGTACTACTACTAACAGAGACTGTTTGGTGTAGTGGTTAAAGGCTTGGAATTTTAATTCAATCTTCAACCAAAGACATAAAGCCTACTGGGTGACAATGAGCCAGTCACTCCCTCCTCGCCCTGGGAAGAAGGAGTAGGAGCAGCCAAGTACTCCTGAAAATAATGCCAAGAAACTGCAAGGATCTGTCTATAATATGGTTGCTAGGTGTCAAAACTGACTCAAAGGCATAAAGAAAACATTAAACATAGTTCAACTATCCAAATTACTGGCTTGAGGACTCCAGTATTTTAAAAGGGCTAAATAATTTACATTGTTACCCACTTTTCTATGGAAAGATATTGACCTCTGGTGGCCAGATGTTACAATTATCCCTTAGAAGTGTTTAAAGTGGGGCAGGCAAATTTCTCAGGCACTGGAGTCCATTCATAACACTGGGTGAGCATTCAAAGACTACACAGAACAGAAAGATGATGCAGAATGCCATGAAGACATGATGGAGATTGGTGCTTGCAACAGTTAAAGATTTTTTAAGTCTTTTGAACAACTCTTTTCTCCAGCTTATTCAAGTAATTGGTCACAGGTTATTTCTTATAGGAGCCCCAACTATTGAACCATTCAGTCTCTCACTAATGATGCATGTAAAGAAAAGGTTTAAGCACTGTTTATGTCACAGTGGAAGTGTGTGTCTGTCTGTCTGTCTCCTTCCCTGCCTCTCTTCTCACCTTTATGAGTGATATGCAGTGTTGAAATCCAAATTTTTTTATTACCGGTTCTGTGGACGTGGCTTGATGGGCATGGTGTGGCTTGGTGGGTGTGGCAGGGGAAGGATATTGCAAAATCTCCATTCCCATCGCACTCTGGGGCCAGCCTGAGATGGCATTTGCTGGTTCTCCGGACTACTCAAAATTTCCACTACTGGTTCTCCAGAACCTGCTGGATTTCATCCCTGGTGATATGTGTCTTCTTCAAGCTCAGGTCCTCTACCAGAAGCATGGGAGTTTGAAGGTTTGGTGCAGTATCTTAGCTGTTCCTAGCACTGCATTCTTCTGAACAAAGAGCTCTGATGTTATTCCTTGGATCCATTGAAGCCACTCTACCAGCTTAGGAGTTATAGTGCTCCCACCACTACTAAGACTATTTTGGCCTCTACTTTCCACATCCTTTCTAGTTCCTCCTTCAGGCCCTGGTACTTCTCCAAGTTACTCCTCCCTGGTGTCACTTGGCATTACTACATCTACCATCACTGCTGTCTTCTGGTCCTTGTCTACTACTACAATGCCTGGTTGATTGACCAGTACCTGCCTATCCATCTGGGTCTGGAAGTCCCACAGATTCTCCATGACCTTCTCTGGAATCTCCCATCTGGACTTGAGAGGTCTAGCTCATATTCTGTGTAGATGTTCCTGTACACAATGCCAATTACCTGGCTTTGCCATTCAGTGTATGTGTGTATATGTACACAGAAGCACATAGCTTTAATATTTCAACAAATTTGGATTGCCCCATGACTTTCCTCTCTTCCTGAAACGGGGGATAGCATTGCCATTGCCTGAGGCCAGAGAATATTCTGCTGTTTTCATCTCTTGTGTTCTGCTGTGAAACACAGTCTTTTTTTTCTGCTTGCCCACCTGCTGACACTTAAAAAGAAAGTGCTTTTAGCTGAGAAAGAAAGAAGTTGTTCTCTCATTTCAGCCAGCTGGTGTGGAAAAGGATGTATCGGCTTTGCAGATTCATTTAAAAACGTGCTTTGAGGTTTCCTTTTATGCTTTTTATGAACTTCTAATTAGATGTGATCTTGGTTTTTCCTGATTTTACCTTACAGTTCCTAACTCCTAAACATTGGTTGTGCTAGTTGGAGCTAATGCAGTCACACAAAACATCTGAAGATGATCAGGCTGAGGAAGGTTTGAATCATCAAGAGGCTGGATTAGAAGACCTCTAAGGTTCTGCCTAACTCTATGATCCTGTAAAGTAGAGAGTGGTCCAGTGCTCAAAAATGTGTTTTCAAGGCACAAAATATACCATGTTTCCCTGAAAATAAGACCCTGTTTCATATTTTTTGAACCCCAAAATAAGCGCTTGGCCTTATTTTTGGGGAGGTCTTATTATTTTGGGATGCATGGAGCAAGATGGGGCTCCCCTTGTTGCCTTACCTGATTTCCAGCTCTGTCTCCCTAACCCTAACCAGAGGAAATGGCGGGGACTGGCTGCGCATGCGGTTAAATATTTTCAGGGAGGGCTTATTTTCGGGGAGGGCTTATTTTAGCGCATGCGCTCAAAAGCCTGATTGGGCTTATTATCCAGGGAGGTCTTATTTTGGGGAAAACATTGTAGTTAATTGATAAAATTTCCATCTGTTATTTTCATTAGGCCACATTGCTTCGATTAAACATTTACTATACAGATACATTACCACAAGAACCTGATATGTATGAAGTCAAGAGCAGCTTCAGAACTGGTAGCTGTGATTTCCCATTTTTGTGTATATAATAATAATGGGCTATATTTCAGAGAGGGAAATGCAAAGCTATATATGACAGTTCTTTGGAGAAAAAGGAATTTCTTTGATACTGCAACACAACAGCTTTATTCCCAGAAGACAGGAAAATAGGTTACATGCAACTGTGAACACATTTGCTAAACTATAGGAGCATTATGTTCAATATACAGTAGCAGTTTTGCATGTGGATAGATTCTTACTCCCTGCTGGAGTGTCCCCATTTAGAGTCTTAGTTATGTGTGGAGGTTTTTTCTGTTTCATTAATAAGTGTGCAACTGAAGGCTTATATGCCATCAATGGGGTTCATTGCATCTCTTCTTGCTGGAAATTTCAGTACGAACTCTCTACTTTCTTTTCCAGCTGTCTTTTTATAGCAGTTTGCTTTGATACAGGGGTGGAGGTATAGAGATGGTTCTTGCTGAAATAAAACACTTCCATCATGTAAGCATAGCCTTCCAAGAACCTGTCACAACACAAAACACAGTTAAAACGGAACATCCACCCACAGAATTCATTTGAACTTCACCATGATTCACGACTAAAAGAATAGATACTATTCTTTTAGGAGGCTGCGTTGGATTATTGAACACAATTGTATTTGCTAACATTAAAGATAAAGGGCCATAGTGGAAGAACGTAGGTATGAAAAAAATTTTAAGGCTATAAGGAAATTACAAAAAAATAGGTGTGGGTAGCAGTTCTGAAACTATGGGAGGAAACTACTGTTTCTACCCCTTTAACTTTAAAAAAAAGAAGCCTCTGTCCACTCTGCAATTCAAATAGATGTGGGAAGGCCATTCTTTGTATTCCTGTTGATGTCTTCAGCACCATGTAATGCTGTTCAATCTGCTTTTTTTCCAGTGTGGAAGCACTAATGTGTTTAGCCAGGCACGGGGTGGTTTCCTTGAGGGGTGGTGGTGATGGGGGAGACAGATTGTAATTTCTCAAGAAACAAGATACCGTATTTTTCAGAGTATAAGACTCAGCAGAGTATAAGACGCAGCTTAGTTTTTGGGGAGGAAAATGAGGGGGGGGAATCTGCCTACTAGGTATTCATCTGGCTAGTGTCCTTAGTCTGGTCAGCTTCAGCACATTAGCTTGCTGGTTTTTAATCCCCTGCTTGGGGATAAGTTTAGATATTTTCCTGATGTGGATGGGACTATCGGGGTTGGCTTGTCCTCTGTAAGAGTGGGCCTCTCTCTTCCGGGCGGGGGAGGGGAGATGAAAAATTCTATGGTTGGTGGGACTCCATGCTGAGGTTCACACAGTTACTGAGCCCACATCCTTTTTGAACTGCCTAGGATAGCCACCTCCAGTGGTGGGCTGCTGCCGGTTCGGACCGTTTCAGATGAACCGGTAGTTCCGACAAACAGATGGATTTCTGGCTCAGCTGATTTGCGTGGTAAGCAGCTGAGCTTCAAATTGCTGTATTTTGAATGCTGCACGCAAGCGTGTTAGGTGCATGTGCACCAGTAGTGGGTTTCAAAAAATGTTACTACCAGTTCTGTGGGTGTGGCTTGGTGAGCGTGGCATTGCTTGGTGGGCATGGCTTGGTGGCAGTAGCAGGGGAAGGTTACTACAAAATCCCCATTTCCTCCTGATCAGCTGGGACTTGGGAGGCAGAGAATAGGTGGGGGCCAGTCAGAATTTTTACTACCGGTTCTCCGAACTACTCAAAATTTCTGCTACCGGTTCTCCAGAACTGGTC
>JANHZT010002738.1:151621-162359 GCA_032468215.1 Stegonotus admiraltiensis | reverse complement strand
GCCCAAGGGACCACTCCGCAGGGCAGGACCTTCTCAGTGGGGGATCTAGTGTATGCCCAAAACTACGGCGTAGGGTGATCTTCTCCTTTTCCTTCTTTCAGGCAGCAAATTCCTTTATCCCTTCCCCCTCAAGCCAATACTGAAAGTTACGCTGATTGTCTTTTTCAACATAATCTTTGCATAGGCAGATCTGCTTCATTAATACCTGCAATTAATCTGACACTGCAACGCAAGTAAAGTCTTAGATTTTTGTCTGATCTCATAGGTTATGCATGATGGTGTTACACTGGGACACTGGGAAAGGGCAAACCCACGTTGCTGAGGAATACTAATATTTGACACCATTTGTACTCCTTCAGGGAATGGGTGTTATCCTGTGAGCTCACTGATGGGAATTAATTAATGGGAAATGAGCATATTACTGCACATTTCTGTTCCCAGCTGTTGAGTCAGCTAAAACTCTCATGCTGAGTCCCTGTCTGAGTCCAGTTTTTGATTTAAATACACATGTGTGAGAGAGATGGTTGGCTGAACTATTCAATTCTGCTCTGGGTTGAGTCCCATTCCAGTTCCTGAAGGCCAGGAGCTGCCTGTTGTTAACAGCTAGCAGCATCTTCCTGTTTGCTTTGATACATCCACATGTTTTCCGTTTTAGTCTTCTTGGAACTGTAAGACTTTGTCTTTATAAATTGTGCAACTGCTGTGTTTTATGACTTTTCAGAATCAGTCTCTTCTAGAGATTTTAAATTTTAGGAGAAAATTCTCCATAGAATTTTCACATTAAAAATATAGACTTGGTGATCACTGGGGTTTTCTTAGTGCTATAATGTGAATAGGGGTAGGGGTATGTAGCGTGGATTGGGTATATAATGTGCAAGGTGTTTGATGTTATCAGAGATGGAAGGGCATTTGAAAAGCATATTTTCTTTTGCTGTCTACTTTTTAAGCACTTTCATGGAAGCCAATTTGAATATCTACTACGTCTTCTTCTTGTGCCATACCTGTCATCGGACGTTGGTGATCATGTTAGAATATCTACTGCTTGTCAGATATCTTTTCAATACATATGAATTATATACTGTGTTTCCCTGAAAATAAGACCCTGTCTTATATTTTTCTGAATCCTGAAATAAGTGCTTGGCCTTATTGCCATGCACTCAAAAGCCTTATTGGGCTTATTATCAGGAGATGTCTTATTTTGGGGGAAACAGGGTAGATATCTTACATGCAGACAGATCTAATGCCATTACTACCAATATATATTCTGATCTATATCATGTAATCATAACAGTTTCCTTCTAGGAGTCAGGTAAAATAGCATCACAAAACGTGATATAAAATAAATACTAGCTCAAATTTGCAGATAAATACAAACGTTTATCTATTTTGTGTTCTATATTTTTGTCTTCTCATTGCTTCTCCAAGTATAGTACCTCAGGCTAGTTTACATAATTTTTGATTTACTTATTAACCTCAGTCTCTTTCACCATCTCCTTTTCAAATATCCTGAGAGATATATTTGAGTGAGACAGAGATTAAAGGAACTTCCTCAAAGTCTCCCAGTGCAATCCTGTGGAAGAATGATTTAAATCTAGGTCTCTACTCTACAAATTCTTGAAATTGTATTTGCTTAAGTATTTTAACCTGGGTTTTTTTGAGTTTATAGGATAAGCCGATATGTGGTTGTTTTCTATAAGGACATACCAGATATATATGATTAACTCTGGACCAAGTAAAACACACTGAACATGTTTTACTTGGTCTAGACTCTAGAGTTTAATGCATTTAATGGATTTTTTTTTCAAAATGAAAATAGCCACAGGGTGCTATTTCTCACAGGCAGTGAGGAAAGGGGGAAGACAGTTAATTATTAGAATCATAGTAAGCATGGAAGGAGACTTTAATCTTTTCAGAAATTTGTTCCTTCCAGGCTATTATTTGGCAACAGGAAGAAGCTGCTATTGGTATCAAAGATAACTTTTCCTAATGGTAACTGTGATTTTGCAAAAACAGGTTTTTTGGGGAGACAACGGGAAAGGAAGAAAAACACAGCTTGAATGAGCTTGCTGCAATTTAGTCAGTGGCTGATCTGTGCTTCAGATTCAGTCCCAAAAAGTGCTTCAGAGGACATGGGAAGCAACGTTCTGTAGCTTTTTAAAGCAACCACTTCTTTTTGTGAGAATCACATGGCAGCTGAAGAGAGTAACTATGTAGTCTCAGGAAATGATGCTACAGCTTCAAGTGGATAGTTACAGATAGATGGTACATTTGTGCTGCCATGGGCTTTGAAAAACCTTTTCTGAATTTTAACAAGGGTGTTATACATCCGTAATAATTATATTTGATTTTTTAGAAGTATACTCACTTTACCACAATTTGGCACTCTTGACTGTAATTAATTCCAAGTAGTATGTGCTTTCAAGGCACTGATACTGCAGATCAGTGGTGGGTTTCAAAATTTTTTACTACCAGTTCTGGGGTGTGGCTTGGTGGGCATGGCTTGGTGAGTGTGGCAGGGGAAAGATACTGTAAAATCTCCATTCCCACCCCAATCGAGGGGAAGGATACTGTAAAATCTCCATTCCAACCCCAATCCGGAGGAAGGTTACTGCAAAATCCCCATTTCCCCCCAATCAGCTGGGACTTGGGAGGCAGAAAATAGATGGGGGCGGGCCAGTCAGAATTTTTATTACTGGTTCTCCGAACTACTCAAAATTTCCGCTACCAGTTCTCCAGAACTGGTCAGAACCTACTGAAACCCACCTCTGCTGCAGATGTGTATTGTTATTGTGTGGTTTGTGAATCCAACTGAAGTTTATAATAATCAGTGCTTAAACAAATGATCCGAACTTGGAAGTTTTCAACTTGTGTCTTCTTGCATTTTGTATGTATACTATTTTTTATAGTGGAAACCTTTCAGATATTACAACATAGTCACAATATTTGCTTGGGTTAAATAAACTTTTACCTAGTTTGAAAAATAATCATTGTACAAAGTCAGTACATATTTTGCAAAAAGAATAATCAGGATGAGGATAATATCCAGAATCCCCAGAACCATACAACTACCAATATTAAATATTCATTAAAAGCATTGGTGTTTTTTTTAAAAAAATGATATTCTACATCTCTGTCTTCTGATGGGAAAAAGTCCAACTGGGCATGACTTTCCATTTCTTGAAATTTGAATATTAAACCAGATTATTCAAAAGGTCCTTGCTGAATATTTACATGTATTAATCCACTGCATGTGGAAAAAAGACACAGAAGCAAACTGTTGATACAGGTTGAGTCTATTTTTTTCTATGATTATAATACATAAACTTGACACTCTAAAAATCTTTTTCTTTTGTTCTACTTAATTAACTATTGTAATGAAATCAAATGGTAGTTTCATTTTATTTACCTTATAAAAAAGAATGTGTAGATATCTAGCTTAACTGATCCAAGTTTGTGAGTTTCTAAAAGGATAATAAAAGTTGGCACAATCTGCTGGCTAAGATTTGGCATACGGTTGAAATTATTTTCTATGAGTTGGTGCCTGGTTTATTTTTTATGATTTCAAGAAGGCAAAAGCTAGGTAGGGTCATACCTCTTTAGTTTTGGCATGGGAGACTATCAGGACATCTCAGGTTTATAGGCAAATTCATGAAATCAAAAACACATCCTGGAAGATTGCAGGGGCAAACCCATCAGAAATCATCACCAAGATAACAGCATGTGTCCGCTACATATACTCTGCAACCTTCCAAAGAATAGAACTCAAGGCAGAGAACAATAAAGAGAATAACAGTGAAAGCAAGTAAATTGGCACTGCAGTTACTATGCTTTTTAATTCACAGTGGTTTAAGAAGAGGTTAAACATCGAGTTGAAAGAAATGCAAGTAAGAGAAACATTTGCTTTGAAAAGAGTGTTAAAGTTACAATTTAGGACAGAGATTGCACTGTTTGTGCTTATGCTAGGAAATCTGGAAAAGTAATGAAAAAGGAGAAGTCAATTGGGATCATATCGACAAGCTCAGGAAAGACTGACAAACAGTAACAGAATCCCAGGGCATAGAAAAAGGTTTCTGAAGAGGGTGATGCTGAACTAGCCACCCACTCAGTCATTAAATAACAGCCTTAAGTAGTACTCTTGTGCACATGGATAAAATGAAACTCTGAAAATCAGGATTACAGAGTCAGCTGTCTGCACATATGTGCGTAGGATCAAATTCAAAATTGTAGTACAAATTGATTAGGAATTTTGATTTGTCTCTAATTATGCAATCTTTCAACAATCAGTCTGTACTAGAGTAGGAAGTAGGAATTTCTTAACAGAAATGAGAGTTTGTAGGAACTGGTTTATTCCTTGACCCCTTCCATCCTCTCTGGGAATTATCAGTGCTAGGATAAATGAGTACACTTCTATATCCACTATTTTTTTAACCACTTCCCTAAGCACTCTTCTTCTATTCTCCATGGCAGTTTCTCAGGCCCCATAGTTTTACTTCTTATTCTAATATTTTGGAGAGCAAATAAATGAGCAAATTCTTTACTCTTCTCTGCATGAGAATGGAAGAAATCAGTAACATAGTCTCTAACTTGCAATTATTTATGTGCAGAGAAACATTTTATAGTTTATTGCTTATGAATACACATGTATACTGGGAGCACAATGGCTCAGTGATTAAAGACACTGAGCTTATTAACTGGAAAACTGACAGCCCAGGTTCGAGACCCGAGTACTTTACAATGGGGTGAGTTCACATCCTTGACCCAGCTCCTGCCCACCTAGTAGTTTGAAACCATGCAAATGCAAGTAAATAAATAGGTACCACTTTGATGGAAAGATAACAGCGTTCCTTGTGCTTTGGTGTATAGTCATGCTGGCCACATGACAACAGAAATGTCTTTGGACAACATTGGCTCCCTTGGCTAAGAAATGGAGATGAGTACTGCTCCCTAGAGTCAGACACAACTAGGCCGGTGTATACTTTTTCCATAGTAGCATACAAATAGTTTGATGGAATAGCTGTGCGGGAACTCACTGTCTGTGGACTGTTTTGAGTTTTTGCTTGCTAAATCTCTCCCCCCTCTCTCCCCCCCTTCCTCCCTCTCCCTCTCCCTCTCTCTCTCTTTCACACACACACAATTAAATTAATTAAAATAAACTTGGCAAATGGTCATACCTGGTCTTTGTTATAGCTGGTTATTGCATCAACATGTATTGGTTTTTGGAGCGCATACAAAATAGATTATATGTTCACTTAAAAAAATACATAATGTCTAAAGCCGTCATCAGTGTATGAAGGGGAAGGGGCAGGCAATTAAAGTCAACAACAGACACTGTGGCTACTATTGCTTGTGTCTGTGCAGTCATTCAAGGCAGCCAGGCAGCCAGCCCCGAGTTAGCTTTTGTAGGCCACCCGCCATGGCAGCAGCACACTTGACTCCATACAAAGAGCTCTAATAGGAAATGGCTGATAAATGAAGTGTCTTGATTAAATTTTACTTTGCCTCAGATGGTGTGTGAACTGCATTGTTAAAAAGGGTCTCTCCATGCTAAGACAGGCCTGGCTGATTGCCATGGTTATTCTGGTCCTTCCTGATGACAGAATCATGCCCCTATGACAGGAGTCTCCGGAGGCTATTTCTAATCCTAGACAGAAGTGTATTCAATTCTCGTAAATCCAAGAGTGATAACTCTGTGCTCTGCATATGAACTTAATCCTTCAGTATTTCACAAAAGAACCATTTTGTAGGGAAGATGCCCTAATGTTTTTGCAGTGGGATCAGAATTGCACTGCACAGGGTTGCTTTCCTATTCTTTTGACTTTTCAATGCCATGCCTCTCTAATTAAATTTCAACAAATTAATTTAATTAAAAACCTGCAGCCCACACAGTTTTCCCTTTATGTTATAGAAAGCAGAGCTGAAGAAAAACTGATTGCCTTCCAGATGTTGCTAAATTACAGTTTCCAGCAGTCTTCATTATCAGTCAGCAGGCTGGCTCCTGAAAGCAACATCTGAAAGGCCACATGTTCCCCCTCCTGTCATGAAATGTAGATGGATAAAATGGGTAGGTTCTGCCCCATTGCTCTCTTTAGCCATTTCTTCTTTTTACTTTAGCAGAAAATGAAGTTGGTTAAGAAAAATGCTAAGCTTCTCTCTACATGTGATAAAGCAAAAAAAAAAAAAATTTGGAGCATGATTCATATTTTCATACAGAAAATTCTGAAAATGAAGATAAAGATGAAACCATAAATTTTCCTTTTAAGCCTAATGGAAAAAGACTTGGAGAAAAAATTTGGAACACTATATATGTTGACAGCAGCAAGATTATTATACGCACAAAAATGGAAGGATGGCTGGCTGCAGAAACTGATGGAGTTGGCTGAAATGGCAAAATTGACTATTTTGATTAAAGAAAAGAATAGAAGTACTTTTGTTTTCACATGGGGACTTGCTTCTGAACTTTGTGCTTGAAGTGGAAAAGAATGAAACTTTGATTTTGGGTTTTACCGATTAGATTAATAGATCCTTATAGAAATAGAAATAGAATATTATTATGAAAAAACAAAAAGTTGTGGTTTGATGTTAATGCCTTATTTGACTGCAACAGAGAGAGTCGGAAGTCAATGCTTCTTTTTCCCAACTCTTCCTCACTTTTCTTCCCCCCCTTTCTCCCCACTGCTTTCCTATTTACTTTTGTATTTTGTATCTTTATTTTATCTTATAACTTAATAATAATGTTAAATTGTGAAGAAAAATGCTAAGCTCTCAGTTGAGTTTTGCACCAATCGTTTTGAAAGGATAATCTCAGATATATGTTGAAGAGTTCTCCCTCAACCTGTGATGCTACCTTATGCTGAACTGGTCCTTTGGATCATCTTCCCCTCATTTTTACATTGTGATGGCTGTCCATCCTGGTCAAAAACTTGAACTGGCTTTGGCACTGATCGTAGTTGGAGCATCTGCTCTACAACTGAGTGGACTGTACTTAATCTAAGCTGCACTTCTTCCTACTCCCCATTCCTACTTTTTCTGTTATTTTTGTTTAAAATAAACAAAAAATATTGGGTTTTTTGTGTGGTTGCAAACATTCACTTCTTCCTTGTTTTCATGTGCTTTTATAGGTCCTCCAGAAACTTGGCAAAGCAGATGAAACAAAAGATGAGCAATTTGAACAGTGTGTGCAAAACTTTAACAAACAGCTGGTAAGTGAGTTTTAAGGATTCATTCACTGATTGTTGTACACCACCCAGAATCACTTACAATGAGATGGGTGGCCATATAAATTTTATAAATATATCAATGAATAAAATTTGTTCATTTATTCTTTTAATTTATGATCTGTCTCTTTCCTTCCCTGATCTTAATTGGTACCAAACCAATGCCAGATGGTCAGGAATGGATTTGGGGTACAGTATAAAAGTTTCAAGGATTATTTGGCAAAATTTAGAGACATTGATTGATTGCTGTAACTATTCTTACAGAATAACTATTCTTATCTTAACTTATTGCTTAATGCATTGTAAGCCGCCCTGAGTCTCTGGAGAAGGGCGGCATATAAATCAAAGCAAAAAAAAATTCTTCCCTCCCTGTGAATAGCACACAGTATTTTAAAAATGCAGATAGCCTCCTCTTTTAAACCTCTGTGTCTTTGATGACTTACTGAATCTGCAACAGAACAGATAAATTATCTTTCTTTCCCAGTTCTTCTTGTTAGAATATAACATATGTCACCATAAAAATATAATTGAGCATTTTCTGCTCTATAATTGCAAAAATGCATCATCCAAACGTAAAATTACATTGTTATGAGAGGAAAAAAAATAACAAAAGGTCAAACAAATTAGCCCTCTCCCAAAAGATGTGCATGGAACAGACTATATCCCATTCAGCCGAACGTGTAGAAAACTTGGATATTAAAAAATGCAAGTAGAACAATGAACAAAAATATTGTCTTCTACTGTTATAATGTCTTTGTTTACTTGGGTTCTCCTTTTTAATTTATTTATTATATAATTTAACTCATTGTAGAACGTATGTGGAATGTGTTCCAGGTCATATATATGCAGAAATATTGAATAATTAAAAGTAATTAAGTAATTACTAAATTAAGTAATTAAAGTCATACACTTTTAAGCAGCACTGTAACTATTAAATTGTTTTAAAAGGCATAGTAAATGAACTATCAGGGACTGCAAAATGCAAAGCCCATGGTCAGATGCCATATCCCCAAACACTAGTTGGTTCTGTATGTGTGCAGAAAAGAGGTTTGGCCATTTTGAGCAAAAATCTTGCTGGTTAGGTCACCTTCTTGCTTAGTTATAAATAACACATACATTAATTTCACTGAGTATGTGATGTAATTTTTGAAATCATGTGTTTTTAGCTTACATTAATGCAATAAGTAGTTTCCCTTATACTGAAATGTCAAGCCATATTTAGGAGTCCATCTTGCTGCTTTTTTGTATTATAAGCATATAGTAGAGATGTTCTTCAGTACTGTGTGAGCAAGTGTTTCCATTAAAATAAGTTTAAGCACGAATTTGTAGGAGATGACCAGGCTGAGCCTGAGGGAGGAGTCAAACACGTCATCCATCATGAGTCCCTGCACTCCCACAAGAGATCCAAGTCCTTGAATTCCTTTCTATTTTTAACTCTTGCTAATTTCCCTTGACCATTAGTAGTTCAGATTCTTATAGAGACCTTAAGCTTGCAATAAATCTCTATACACATTTGAACTGCCTGCATCTTCTGATTTCTCTGGTGCTTGACAAAATTCACAATACAGCATAAGCATGGCAGAGTGGGAAAATAATGTGATTTTATGACTTTTCTTGCCACTGTTGTTATGTGAATAATTGCAATTGTGAAGTTAGTGACATGGTTGTTAAGTGAAACTGGCTTCTCCATTAACTTTGCTTGTCAAAAGCTCACAAAAACTGTTCAGATGACTCTAGTCCACCTGCACCCATCATAAATATGAACCAGTTGTCAGGCATCTGAATTTTGATCATGCGACCATGGGGATGCTGCAACAGTCGTAAGTGTGAAAAACAGCCATAAGTCACTGTTTTTCAGTGTCATTGTAACTTTGAACAGACACTAAATGAACAGTTGTAAGTCGAGGATTACCTGTAGTACAGAAACCAAAAGTTGGTGTGAGTATTTTGGCCCATATTTTAAATTCTAAATGTTCATCTGCATTTTCAAACCAACAGAAAATTGGTCATAGCTTTTCTGGCCTTGAGATTAGGTGAGGCTTGCTTAGAGTTTACAAAACTCTTCTGTCTTGCCTGAGATTCAAATTCCCATTTGCAAGTATCAGCCCTTACACTACATAATTTTAGACCCTAAATTGAAAGGCTTTTCAGAAAACAGAACTCTTGAGGGTTTTAAACAGTCACATGTGTTTTTGTAAAGGAGTACACAATCTCCCCTCTCCTCATCATGGCATTCCATGTTTTATAAATGGTTTCTACTTGATTAATGTTATATTTGGATTGGCATCATGGATTTCCATTGCATCTTAAACATTTCCCATGGATCCCTCCCCATGGATTTAAATGAAAACATCTTAAAAATAAAATAAATGAAAACTTACAAGTTTACTGGCTAAGCTCAAATGATGGTAACAGCTTATATGATCTTTTAGGGGGGAAAAAAACATTGCAATTTCTTTAAAAGTCAGTGTCCTTGGTTGGATTCTCATGAGAATTCAGCATTCTTGTTCAGGATCATTTGAGATCAGAGTAAAATTGCTGAAATCTCACAGGATATCACAAGAACACAACCCCGGGGAGGGGGGGGGATATTCGATGCCATAAGAATAAAACCCAAGGGGGATTATTGATTAAATACAAAAAAGTCCTCTTCAAAAAAAAGAAAAGAAAAGAAAAGGCTTTGTAACTACAATCATACAAAACTTACATAATCATACAAACACAATCATACCAAACAGGCTGGTTTGCTAAGCAATTATATGTACTTGTGACAAACATATTTTTCCTAAGGAAGATCATTAGATATTTTAAAAGTAAACATAACACGACCATCTGGAAATTTATATTGTCTAGCTGGTTGCCCCAAATAGAAGAAAGGATGAAGTGGTGACCAACACCTGTCACTGCAGCTGTGGTTTTCCTTTTTTTATTACTAGCTAGTCACTGCTACTCTCTGGGTAGACATGTGGCACCTTCTGGCTATAAGGATTTTAGCTTTGTTGAGACTACTTACTTCACTGTTCATTATCCTGCCTGCTTTGGGGTTATATTTGGGTCTGAGAAACCACATTTATGCTAGCTACAGGAAATATAAGTACTAAAGGAAGTCGATCTTATGAAGCCAGAGACCTTTCTCTATTTAAGCTGGAGTCAAGGAAGGATAGAAATGGCATCTATTGAAGAATGGGCCGATTGTTCGCTGTGTTGCTGGGAAGACAGCTGTCTTTGCTTTGCCCTGAGCTAAGACCCTGTTTTTGTACAGTCAAGTGGGCACGAGGTCTGCTGTGAAATGGAAGGGATATAAAATTAGCTCTCTCGCTCATGCATTACACTGTCAACTTTTTCTTATTCCTGAATGGGAAGGGAATCTTGTTCTAAATACCTTGTATGTCCATTCAGAGATCTATGGGCATGCTTCCTTTCATCCTGCAAATGGCACGAGATGTACCTCCCTGTTAGCTTAGAGGCTGACCTTGATACGCGTCATGCAAACCAAACATGGGTTGACTTTTTTGGCAGAGGCT
>JANHZT010002738.1:85300-101582 GCA_032468215.1 Stegonotus admiraltiensis | reverse complement strand
ACAGTAGTCCAGGCGGGAAGTGACGAGAGCTTGAGTGACCGTGCGTAAGGAGTCCCGGTCCAGAAAAGGGCGCAACTGGCGTATCAGGCGAATCTGATAGAACTTAGAGACAAATAATGCCTGGTGTTTGTTGTACCAACATTTTCTCTTTTTCTTCTGTCTCTTGCCAGGATGAAGGATGGCTGATGGGTGTGAAAGAATCTGATTGGCTTCAGCATAAAGCATTTGACCAATGCCGGGGAGTTTTCCCAGAGAATTTCACTGAACGGGTGCAGTGAGGCCTTGCAGCTCCTTAGATAGCTTCTCTTCAGCAAGAAAGCAAGAGGTGTTCTTCTCCTGAGGAAGGTCTAAAAAAAAAATTGAAAGAATGTTTTTTTTTTAAAAAAAGGAGCTTAAAGGTTGGATTCTTCACAGAAAACAATGTTTTTAGAAATCCACTGAATCAAAGTATTATCAAAGATAGAGATAATAAAGAAAGACAGGTTGGGAAAAATCACTTTTTCTGTTTGAGTTAAATAAGGTCAATCCAGAAGGTTGTCATTGAGTGGTGGAGCAATGTTGTGTGAAATAGGATGTGCTCAGCATCGTAAGCTGTGAATACTGGCAGTCCTGTTCTCCTGAAACTACACAATAAAGTTTTATCTTGTGGGAAGGCACGGTCAACCTGTTTTGTGACTGAACTTGTTTCTGTGGCACCCCCTGCAAAGTATACTATCACGCTGCCCCAGGTTTGATGCCTGTCCTGTGTTTTGTGTGTGTGTGTGTGTTTGTGTTCTCCTTTTGAAAAAAAAAATCTAACCAAAATTCATACATTTAAAATATTTGTCATTGCTTATTAGAAAGAAAGTAAGCCTGGTCCTTGGCAGGTATGGTTTAAGAATGACCTGCATTTTTTTTTATCCTGTAGGAAACATTCATATGGGGGAAAAGTATAAATATAGCTTCTTTACTACTTATTGTTTTCATAATATTGTATTGAAATTGAGGGTTGCTTATGGCTGCAGATTCTGTGCTGTCTGATAGGAAGAGGTGATGAAGAAGAGAGATACATATAATTAACACCAATGTAGCTGATTCTGGCATAATGGTAGAGGTCACATAAATGAAGTGATGGAGTGACTGCTTCATTTGTATAACTTCTAGCTGTGTTCGCATTGCTCTGCATCCTGAACAATTATTCCCAGTCTCTTTGATCTTAAGATGTATTTATCTTGTATTTAAAAACTATAATGGGTGAAATTCTAGGGCAGGGTTGTTAAACACAAGGCCCACGGGCTAGATCTGGCCTATGATGTGGTTAGATCTGGCCCGCAGGGCCACCCTGGAAACAGCAAAGGACCAGCCTGTGGCACCTTGGCCTGGCCCAGGCTGGCCAGGCACTGATCTACAATTTGATGATGGTCATCCGGGCTGGAATGCTGTCAGCCTTAGATTTTCAGGCTGTCCTGGAGCCAGCGAGGGGCCGACCCTGCCCCACCCCATAGGCGCACACATAGGAGGCGGTGAGCACGTGAGGCCTGGCATCCCTGGTGACTGTCTTGCCCCACAGCCTGACTGCATTCTGAGTGCTTCCCTTTCACCCAGGATGCCAGCTTCTATGCACTCGCCGCCTCCTGTGCGCATGCTCAGGGGGCGGGGCCAAGCACCCCAGATAGCTGTCAACGAGTTGTAGATCAGCGCTGCACCTGCCACCAGGGCCTTCATGGCCCACTTGCCAGCCTGGCCTCACAGCACAGGAGCGCTTCCCTTTTACCAGGACTACCCCTGCCCCTGCATGGGAAAGCCACAACTGCTAGTGGCATGGCCTCCAGTATGACCTTCCTGAGGACAAAGGAAGGATGGAGATGGGAATGAGAAGGAGGGAAGCAGGGAAGGAAGGAGGAGGGAGGGAAGGATAAGGAAGGAAGGAAGGAAGGAAGGACAAGGAGAGAGGCAGGGAAGGAAGGAGAGGGAGGGAGGGAGGAAGGAAGATGAGAATGAGAATGAGGGAGACAGAAGAAGAGAGGGAGGGAAAGAGGAAGGAAGGAAGGAAGGAAAAATAAAAATAAAAAATGAAGAAAGAAAGGAAAGAAAGAAAGAAAGAAAGAAAGAAAGAAAGAAAGAAAGAAAGAAAGAAAGAAAGAAAGAATATGAGTGGGAGAGTGAGTTTGAGGGAAGTCCTGCCTTAAAACTTTGCCACCAGCAGCCCTACTGCCCTTTCACCATCTTCTCCTCTCCTGGTGGTCTTCCATCCTATCACTGTGGATGCTTTGGTTACAAAGCTGGGTCTCCTCATAAGGAGACTGGGCCTCCCTTTGACCAACACTCTTTGCCCTCCCACATCCACCATGAGCAACATGGCCAAGGAGAGCGAGCACAGCAGAGCAGCTTTGAGGAGGAGGTAAGAGAAGCTGGGTGCCCCCTCAGGGAAGTTGGGCTGAGCTGTGGGGCCCCAGTGCCGTGGGAGCTTGAGGGCTGGGCCCTTGCCCACTGCTGCCCAGGGCTCTAGCAGCCCACACTGTCATACAAGGGTCCTCTGCATGGCCTGAAAGGGATGGCGAGGCTTCTCTGGTGGACAAGGGTTTGGAGGTCGCTCTGGTCTTGCCTTCCTCAGTTGGAGACAATGGATCCCCCCAGCCCTGCCTGGGCCACCACAGGCACCCCAGATGTAAACCACATTGAGTTGGCCACGCCCACCACAGCCATGCCCACCCAGTCAGCTATGCCGACCTGGCACCCTGAGGTCAACCTTGATGTGGCCCTCAATGAAATTGAGTTTGACACCCCTGTTCTAGGACAATCATCACTCAGCTGTAAAAACCCAGACAATCACTAAATGGTTGCAAAGAATTAGAGGGGTTTTTTTTATGTTGTAGCTATCATATAGTGATATAATGTCTAGAGTTTATTTAGCCCAGATATCATAGCCTCACTCTTAAACCACTGCATTGTAAAGTGCAAGATTGAAAATAATACTCCTTTATGCATTTCAAATTGTCTTTAAAAAAATATCAGAAGCAACCAAGTGAGAAAATCAGTGAGGCTTCTTGCTTTGCTTCCCATTATTAATTTTTCCTTTATAATATTGATTTGCAGAGAAGAGCTGGATCTTTTCTAGGATGCATTATGAATTTATGAAGAACAGGGAAGGAAACTTATCCAAGCTTCTTTTTTGTAGTTACTGGAACCCTCAAGATTGAACTGCAAATTCACTGGGATTTTCCCAGCCATAGCAGTATGATTTTCCACAAATCTTTTTGCAGAAAAACCAAACATTAATGCACCTATAAATTACTTGAATGATAGCTGTAGCAATGGTCAATGACTGTAAGAGCAAATATTCATTCTATGCTGTTCATTTGTTTTCTTTTCCTTTTTTCAATTCATTTTTTTTCTCTGGTTTCAAAGGTTTTTTCTACTATCATTTCTTGCATTGGAATGCATAGAGAATTTTTAACATTTGACAATCTCATAAAATATAAGGTAGCTTTAGAAAAGCAGGATAAGCCAATTTTCACTATTGGGAAAAATCAGCCTAAGTTTCTAATGGTCTGTAGAATCATGTATGTGAGTGTAAGAAAATACAACACCTCTTGATGATAGATTAACAGGTGATTTTTCTTCTTATACTCAGCAACAGATAGATCCTGGTTCAAATAATGTACCACAGATGTAAAGCACCATCCAGAGCCATTGCACAGTCAAAAGTATGTGCATGCAACCAGGAGAAGTGTGTGCCATTGCATTGTTGTGCACACACAGTTAAAGCCATTTCATCTGCCATTGCAGAATAACTTTCATAACAAGGTTTTCAAAAACCCCTTATCTGACTCAGTGGAATTTCTAATTTCTTTTTGTTTTAGGTTAGCCTTAAAACATTCTAGGAATTGGGGTTCCATTATTTAAATTCCACTGCCATTTCTTAGAACTACCCCTCTGCAAAATTGCTATTTACTCCATGATAGATACCAGTGAGTACTGCATGTAACTTTGCATCATTCATAACTTGCCATTAAAGCTATTTTTATGCATTTATAGACAAATTTGTATTCCTAAATAAAGCATATGGTGTGGTTTTAAAGGAATATCAACTAAAGATATGTTCATGCAATAAAGAAGGTATCTGTGGAATATCTATTTTTATAAATATATAAAAAATAAGTCTGGTGAAATTTGAGGGGAAAAATTATCAGAAACTATCTATCTTCTAATACATAGAACGTTTAGCTGAAGTCATTTTCTCTGTTCTTGATATTTATTTTTCAGACAAATGCTAGGAAGAAATGTGGCAACCTTTCTTCCTTTTAAGGAAAAACAACCATCCAGTACTGTATTATGTTCTTATTGATTCTGTATCTGATGCTGTGATATAGCTCCTGGCCTTTAAAATAATGATTGATAAGCTTGTAGTTCTGAGGTCTCATTCATTTTTCCCAGTTGTTGTGGATCTATTTCAATTTGCTGCTGAAGAAATCTGTCCAATGAAAAGGGAATATATTCAATGGAAATAAAAAAACGAAACAAAACCCAACAACAATCCAACATAGCCTGCATCTTCTACAAGGGTGTTACAGAATACTTGGCAAAGCAAATCCCATTTTCTAAAGGAATGTGCTTATATCACAGTCTTGGCAATTAACTGGCTAGATCTGTTGATTAAAATCTTCAATTTACCAAAAAAAAAATAAATAGATTGGTCAGCAATTATCTTTTAACATGAGTGCTTATTAAACTGAATGACAAGACTTGTATTCTCTGAATGAAAGCTATGCTAAGATGATGTATACCATAGCTCATTTGTAGTTTAAAAACAAAATGTACTTCTTGCTATAGAAATATTGGATTGAATTCAGTAGAAATCTTCTCTGGATAAAAAGCTGCCTTTTGATATTTGTTGTCTTCTACCCTAATTCTCTATGTCCATGGAAAATCTGTTGTAAGACAATAGGGTAAAACTTTTCATTTGAGTATATCTTGGATTGAGGATATATCTGATAGTAGAACAGAATATCTTGTTCCAATCCATTTTTTGCAATTAAAAATTAATTGACTTGGGTTATAGCCCTAGAGTGCATAGATCTGGATATACGATGATGAAAAAAATATTTGATCAGTTTAATGTTTAGTGTTGGTATGCTTGCTTAAATTTGGCAGAGTGTTTACAACATAATTATTGAAAAGTAAGTGTATGTACAGGATTGTAATTTTAGCACATTCTTCCAGCTATAGTGGGCCAGTTTCTAAGAAGCCAATAAATCATTAGATTTTTAAATAGCATATTATATCTCCCTGAAAAACAAAGGGTATGAGTGTGTTATGTTTCTTTAGGCTTGGTTTGATTCGTTGTGATTCAAGCCCCAAGTTTCAAAGTTCAAACAACTTTTACAAAAATATCATTATAGATTTCATATGGGAAGCATCTCAAAAAATAAGATTTGCTTTCTTTTTCTGCATAGGTTACATTGCCAAATGTTACATACAGAAAGATTTGCAGCTGCTAGCTAAGCAAAATCTTAACTTCAGAAATCAAATCATTTGGACTTGAACTGAAAGTTCAGTTGAACAAAATATGGAATACCAGGTATTCTATTAAGAAAGGCATTGAGATTGGTCATGCAGAAATTCTAAGTTTAAAGCTGCATTTTCTTGCTCAACTAACTTAGTGCCGGCTCCTTGGTGAAGTTCAGTGTACTGATTTCAATATAAAATTGTGTTACAGCTGTATAAAAGCACCTCCATGGAGAACCCATCAGGTATAATACATTATGTGAGAAGTTTGGACTATACAGATTGCAAACATGCAGTAAGCTTTAAATACTTCCAGAAAGACAAACTTTGTACTGGTAAAAAGTTACTTTTAAAACCTTGCCAAAGAACAAATGGTAGACTAATGGATCTCTATGTTAATATATAGCCAAGAATTTGGTACTAGTTCTTGGTATTTATAAGTCTAAGAAGAGGATTATACCAGCTATGACCAATTTCCATATTTATATAAGTGCTTATCATCTGCTCCGGATGTGCAGTATCATAATCGAAAACCCACTGTGGGATTCACCACCTGTCACAAAACTTTGCTAGACTGAGTAAAGTCTAAGAAAGTTTTGGTCTTTGAAATTCTAAAAAATATCCAATGTTGAACATCATAACACGTCATATGTCACATTCTTTTTGGATGCTTGGAAGAGAGGAATCCCAATTTTCCTAGGTATTTAAGGAAAAAGTAATTTATGAAGTTATCAAACATTGGATAGATTTCCCACAAAGAAGATAAATGTTAAAACTGAGTTCAAACAGTTCACAACCAAACGGAACCTAGTAAATTGTTATAAGGCATAACTGTAATCTAATGAATATCTGATCAATGAGATTTGGTGCTGTGGTGGCATAGTGGTTAGAATGCAGTACTGCAGGCTACTTTTGCTGGCTGCTGGCTGCCAGCAGTTCGGCATTTTGAATCTCATCGGCTCAAGGTTGACTCAGCCTTCCATGAGGATCCAGATTGTTGGGGGAAATATGCTGACTCTGTAAACTGCTTAGAAATGGTTGTAAAGCACTGTGAAGCGGTATGTAAGTCTAAGTGCTATTGCTATTTGCTGGCCAGCAAGTTTCATTCTACCTCCTGTCCCTCAGTCTAAATGATTTTCCCCCTCTTTTGTCTTATTGACTGCTAACATTTAGCATGTAACAGTTAAATCTTTCCTGTTCTCATTTGTTTCTTGATACATCCATCCTCCCAAGTTTGTTAATCAACTAAATTAGCACTATTGGGGGGGGGAACTTACACATGAAAAATAAGAATACTTTGATATCTATTGTCTATTAAATCCTTTTGCTTGGAGACACAGCTGGTTCTTACTTTACTGTATTCCTCGTGGATTCAATAGTTCTCTAAATCCATTTGACTCTATTTGACCCTGTAACTTGCTATCACATGACATTGGGATGATATTTCTTTTTGTCTTACCAAAACAAACAAACAAACAAACAAACAAACAAACAAACAAAAAAAGATCCTGGTGTATTGAGAACTGTAATTGTCACTTTGCTGACATATTTCATACATTTATTTATCCCTAATATTTAAAAATCAAAAATATATAATTTTCTGTCATCCTTGTATATTGTTCTTGTTTCTTTTTAAAAAAAAATTCAAATGTTGAAAAATATGTGTTTTTATCCTAGAGTCATATCTTGATGGGACACTTTGAAATGGCTTTGGAAGGAAGCCACCAATCAGTGAACATAGCAAATTTTGTAGGACTTTTGAGAGACACAACTCACCATCCTTGCTGGTGATCCACCATTCCGAGCAAACTACAGGGGCTGTCTTTAAATCCCACCCCCTCACGAGAATAGTAACCTAAACATGAAGTTACTGGCATATGAGGCGTGGAAGCCAAATCTCTCTCCTCTAGATAACAGATGAATGGAACTCAGGGGTGAAATCCAGCAGGTTCTGACAGATTCTGGAGAACATGTAGCGGAAATTTTCAGTAGTTTGGAGAACCAGCAAATAGCAGCTCTGGCTGGCCCCAGAGTGGGGTGGGAATGGAGATTTTGCAATATCTTTCCCCCAGGAATGAGGAGGGAATGGGGATTTTGCAGTATCCTTCCCCTGTCACGCCCACCAAGCTACACCCACAGAACCAGAAGTAAAAAAAATTAGATTTCACCACTGATGGAACTGTTTTGCCAGTGAAAATTTATAAAAGGGCCTCTGTGCCGTGAATATTATAGAATTATTTAGCATTAATCCTGGATCTGGAGGACACCTCTTCCCCCCACCCAAACTGCAAACCTAATCATTAAGAGGGAGTCCAATTCCATTGAGAATACACTTATCAACTAAATTGTGGAATCCAGCCAGTTTCTTTTATTTTCAGCTTATTCTTCTGTATCTTGTTTGCTATATCCTGGAGAAACTCTGAAGCTTTGGAGACATCTCAGAAGAAAAAAGTGTGGCTGAGTATTATTATCCAAATTTGCAAAGGATTCTTCCTTGGATCTTCATTTAAATATCAAATGACATTAACAATAGTATACCCCTCAAATTCCTCCCTGCCATGGACTTAAGTAGAAGTATCCAAATATCGCTTTCTGGCAGCCACCAGAGGGCAACTCTAATTCCCTGCTCTCCAAAAGTAAAAGCGGATGTATTATCAGAATGGCTCTTCTCCAAGCTGCTCAAGGCCACCTCTGTCCCAGATTCATGTATGAACTTAATCAGGAAAGACTAAGATGATTCATTTCATGTAGACCCTCCTGGAATTAGAATGTCACTTAATTTCTCTTCCAACAGCCTCCATGATTATTGGATGCTGGTCAATAGTTATCATAGTATTCCATTGATCAAAAGAATATCCTATTCCATTTTTGTAACAGCTCTACTATTTTTATTCATTTTTTTTTCTCTTGTTCCACTGGAATCTTTAGACTTCCTTAGTTAACAAGCTTCTTAAATTTGGTCCATAAGTCAATTATTGGTAGAAGCAAAGAGTCATCAACTCTCTCCCCCACAAAGTTAGCTGTTTAGTTACAGATGCATAGATAATTTAAGATGTAAGTATACTCATTTCTTGGCTTTGAAAGGTTATTTTCATTCAGAAAGCCAAGAAATTTAAGTTTAGCCTGTTTCAGATTTCACTTAAGTTTCTTTGGTAATTCTGTTTAAAAACTGTTAACACTGGCTTCAGTGATTTCAGTTTATATAAATTTGTTATTTTAAGCTCCTTTTCATTTTAATATACAGATATAAGAATGTCCTCACAGCCCTCTGCTTACCTTCTGAGGTGAATTAATCAGGAAGGTTTACTCATCATTGATTCTAAACAAAATGTCATTGTGATCTATTTTCTTTTTAAGGAGGCAGAAAGGGGGCTGACTCCACTGGCTGTATAGTTAACAGGCCAGATTTAACCTGCAGCTTAGTTTTGAATACTGCGACTTTGGAGATAATAGTCACAAAATGTATAAAGCTAATATCAAGATGTGGATTGCAAGCATCACCACTGGAATTAAATTCTACAGAAAGAAGAGCAATTGTTAGAGAATTAAGTAGCTTGAGTGAATTCAGCCCGCCAATACATTTATTTCACACCTCAGCATATAACAAACCAGAGATCTTTCCAGTCCAGGTATCTGTATTTTCTGCAGTGCAGTAAGACAAAATGTGGCATCTCTTTGTTTGTGTGCACAAGTGTGTACACTTTCTCCCCAGGAATTAGTCAGAGTTAAGAGCATATGTGTTGTCTCTGTGTGAGCACATGGGGCCCTAAATAACTGATAGGGTGATAAACATTGTGCTGCATTTCTGCTTGTGTATGTGTTTCTTCATATCCCTATGTTGTGTCTGTGTGTGCTTGACATGCTCCAGTCTTATCACCCTAAAAGAGCCAGGTGGCCCAGTGCTTAGAATGCAGTATTGCAGACTAATTCTGCCAAATACCAGCAGTTTGATCCTGACCAGTTTAAGGTTGACTCAGCCTTCCATCCTTCCAAGTAAATGAGGACCCAAATTGTTGTGAGCAATATGCTGACTTTGTAGACTGCTTAGAGAGGGTAGTAAAGCACTGTGAAGCGGTATATAAGTCTAAGTGCTATTGCTATTGCTAAAAAGTGAGAGAGGCTTAGAATGGAGGAATTGATAGCATTCCATGGTGCTATCCACCTGCCTTTCTTACACTGAAATTATTTTTTTTCTTCATAACTCTACCCCAGATCTGGATTGCTTTCATTATTTTGTCAGATTCTTGGCCCACACCAAATTTGGTCCCATTGCTTCTAGACAGACAACCAACCAACCAGCCAATCTCAATCCCCTTTACACAATTTCTTTCCAACAGATCTGCTGACAGAAAATGCCACGTGTTTTTGCTTTAAATCCCAATGCACCATCTCCCTAGAATATAGCAAATGAGTTTCTGATCTAGTTGATAGGTTTGCAATTTTGTTGTAGACATCAAAGTTTAAAGTATTCTACATACAAGAAAAGATACAAAAGAGAAACTAATATTGGTCTAACTAAAATGTTCACACCATTTTCAATGTTGCACTGCTGATGCCTTCTCTATGTTGAATGTCCTTGGCAACAGTAACAGAAGGCCACTCAGTGGGGCTATAAATTAATGATGCTGCAGATATGGGTCTGGCAGCTTCACCTCAGGTAGTTGAAATCAAATGCACAGCAGCTTCTGCCGAAGCAGTGTCCTTTTCTTCATTAGTAATCTGAATGAAACTAAGTGAGATCGGCAATCAGTCTGTCCTGGGTCTTGTACTGTTTGTTCAATTTGCAAAGCTATAAATAACTCCAGTGGAAAGACAATTTAGCGAGCATCCAGGATGAATTAGCTTACTGCTGACTGATAAAGATCAAGCTCCTTCCTTGGATTATTCTTTTGCTGATGAGGGCCTACAACACCTTGGTTGGGTCATGAACCAAACCAGTTTGTGAAATGCAAGAGTATATTAGGTTACACACTGCTACTGCCACTACACCTGATAATCATCTGAAATTCTTCCTTTCTTCTTAGTTACTGTACATGAGCCAGCAAGCTAGAGATACCGCATTAGGAAAGATAAGTTTGTCATCCTACATTGTCTTTGAAATAGTAGGTGTGACAAAAAGACAGTGTATTTTCTGGACACTGGAAACAAATCTCCAGAGTGACCAGAGGGCAAAATACAAGTGATTATACTTGTAATAGTTGCACAAAAGAAGACATTTTAGTAAACGCGACTTAACAAGCACATCAATGTATTTTTATGCTGCTGAAAAATAAGAGAAATGTAATGGCTCCTCACATCAAGTCATTGTAATCTCTACATATACCAGAAACTCCTGTCAATTCTGGATAGTTTTAATTTCTGAACCAGTATTGGACATAGACTTGTGCATATCTGACATTCTTATATTGTAATTAAGAATAGAAATGAATTTCTGAAAAAGACCATCTGGGTTTTATAGTGGAGCAGGGATGGGGAGAGGTTATCTTATCCATCAACAATATATTAATTCAGTATCATGTTGAGACACAGGTTGCCATATTAGAACTTCGCCACCATGTTCCATACTTGCTTGCATCTCCCCATTTTCCATGAATCTTGGTTGGAACTCCCTTAATACAGAAAGGTCATGGATTGAGAGGAAAGAAAGGAGATTATAGGTAAAGGCTAACTGAACTCTTCTCATATTACAATTCTCTGCTTCAAGTGAAAAGGAATATCAACAATCTCTTTTGCTAAATATTTTAAGTAGTCTAGATGCACGTAGGTTACTAAACACTTGTGAGCAATTATGGCCTTTCAACTGTACTTACTTCAGTAAATACAAATGTTGCTGTTGGATGGGCTGCATTTTTATGTGGAAAAACTTCATTCCTTGCTATTCTTAACATAAGGGCACTTTTCAATTTTCCCCCAAATATTTTGAAGTTGGCTGTGCGGTCATCATCTTTCCTAGCAACTATGGAATGCTGAGAAGAGGTGGAGAGCATCAGGAATCCATTGGAGCTTCTCCTGCCAATCAGTAGGAAAGTACAAAACCTGCCATTCAATCAGGACTGGGCCTTGAGCTACGAAAACTCCTGGAGTAATCCAAGTATCCTTTTATAGATTCCACTTAGAAACAGGGAACATAAATTGCTTTCCTGCTCCCTCCACCACCTCCATTTTTGGTACATGCTGTGTGCGTTGATCAATTTTTTCAAACAATCTCAGGTGTTCAAAAGAAAGCTGTCTGGCTATCAAAACATCATTCCTCCTGCATATAAATTGATAGTGAAAGCTGCAATGAACATAAAACATAGTCATTTTGCAGCTGCTATGCTTTTCCCAACAGCTGCCACTATGGACATGAGGTTGTCTCTATGTAGGTGCCAGGTGAGAGAAAAACGACTCTCTGGATGCAGAGTTTGGGAGGCAAAAGTCCAGTGCATGTTGCTTTCATAAGGCAGAAAATGAACTGGATATTTTTTAATAAGAATTTTGAAACTAGTTAGAAGGATTGTCACTGGATTTCCTAATAGGTTTGCTTATGAAATCTAATATATCTGATGGGAAAACAGCTCATCTCCATGTTCCCCTGAGCTCCAGTGTTGCAAATTGCTAGAAAAAAAAATCAGCTTGGCTTGCATGTTAGGATGACAGATCGAGGTGCATAGTGTCCATGAAAGAATGGCATCAAAACTGTGGTGTGGAAATGAACACAATTCCAGTCAAATCAAGAACTTTCAAATAGTTAATTAGCTTTTTCAATGGGATTTCAGCCTTTTAGAAATATGCACATACAGATAAGGAATTATAAATGCATATATCTTTGAGTGCATTGAAACAATATCAGTGATTATTCAGCAGACTGAACTGAACCACAGACTAGCCAAATACATTTTAACCTGATTTTTTTTGAACAGCTAATGATTCATACATTTCTCATAGGAAGATTGCATAAAACCTATTTAACCATAGGTAAGAATGATTTGCAAATATATCCAGTGTGGGTTCCTTCTTTTAATGCTGGAGTCTTTGGAAAGCGAGGTATACAACAGTTCTCCAGAGGTGTGTAGGAATTCCAATTGTGTGGGAGATACGAATAAATTCTGTTTAATTTATGCACTCCATTTCTATTCTAGGAAGCACTCATGTAGAGATAAATACGGCATAAAATTCATGCACCAAAAGCACCACAGCACCTTTGTTGACTTGGAAAACTAAATACCTGAACTCTCAGTCCAGAGACATCCAGGTACCTAAGAGGTTCAAGGAAACATAGACTGAATGGCCTTTAAATCTAGGCAGGCTTAGCTTTATTATCAGGCAGAGAGTGGGACAGTAAGCGTTTGAAAATAAAACACTGCTCTGGTTATGTAAAGCTCCTGACTTGAGCACTTAAGCAATTTCTGAGAGGAAAGTATCTTGTGGATAAGAAAAATAGTGTGATGGGTGCACTGAAGCATTTTTGAGGATGAAATCAAAGAGTAAAAACTAAAAATATAATTGGGTTATATATGAAGGTTCTCAAAGGGCTGCAGTTTCTGGCACTCTTGGTCAGCCATTGACAATATACAGGTAGTCCTTGACTACTTGTATATTGAGCCCATTGCTAAGGAAGACAGTTGTTAAGTGTCCCATTTTATGACCATTCTTACCACAGTTAAGCGAATAATTGTAATTGTTAGGTTAGTAACCATTGTTAAATGAATCTGGCTTCCCCATTAACTTAGCCTGTCAGAAGGCCACAAATAGAGGTCACATGACCCTGGCACACTGCAACTGTCATAAATACATGCTGGTTGACAAGCATCCAAATTTTGATCACGTGACCATAGGGTGCTGCAACGGTTGTAAGTGTGAAAAACAGTCATAAGTCACTTTTTTTCAGTGGCATTGTAATTTCAAATGGTCACTAAACAAGTGGTTCTAAGTCAAGGGCTACTTATATTTTCCCCTCACCCTTTGATGTCTCCACCAGATGCAAGAGCAATATACTCAGCAAAGTGAGGTATCTCTCAGATGCCCAAATTTAAGGCATCTATGGAGCCCATCTACTACCTGCTTCCATAGAGATCTCCAACACTGGTGACAAAAAGACTGTCTCAACCTAACTGGGATGGCAGGCTGGAATATATATGTCTTCTCTCTCTGACAGAGATGGCAAAACCTTTAGTGACAGCCCACAATAAGAAGTCTCTAATGAATGATTTAGTTGAGCCACCTAGTTGACTTCTTCTTCTGAGGTATATTCAAAGATCAAACCTTTTATTCCAGAGCCCTTGACTTCCTGACATCTGCAAGTTTTCTTGTACTCTAGCCACTTTTAAGCATGCTGTAAGAAGAAAATAGAGGTGCCTCGTTGTCCTTGAAATATGTAATAAACTGAGTTTTTCCAATTCTCCCATATCTCAAAGAAACAGACATTTTCTACTTGTTACCATCACTGCAGTTTAAAGATTTCTTTTTCCAGAGACATAAATTATTTCCAACTAATGACTCTTTTTATTAACAGCTTTGCTCCTGCATACTGGAAAAAAATACAAGACAAGTTGCTAATTAAATGTTTATTGTTAAGATCTTTATATATGGTACATTATAAGCCATTCCATCCATTAAATAAACTATTTAGCTCCATAAACCTGCACTACTGTCTGTTATTAGGTTAATCAGCATTCATATCTAGCCACACCGTATTTCCATCTAATTGCCCCAACTCAAACTTGTTTCGCATTTTTATTTAATTAAACCAGCCCCCCACCAGAATTGAATTAACTGAGATTAAATTGGAGGATATGATTGTGCCCTGTTAAATCCATCGGCAAAGTATTCAAGTCCTCACTTTAAAGCAATAGTGATTGCTGTTCCTTTGCTATGCATAAGAGTAATCTGTAGTCACAAGACACAATTCTGAAATGTTAAATGCAAATAAAGTTGAATGCTATTTTAAATTTTTTGGGGTTGGAGACATATATGAATGAATGAATGAATGAATGAATGAATGAATGAATGTTTTTCTGGGTTGTATCCAGAATGCATAAATGAGATTCAAAAGTGGTGCATTTAAAAGGGATCTCAAGCAATTGAGCTTCCTTATACTGGCTATGTAGCAAAAATTTCATTCTGATTTATTTCTCCTAACTGAAGTAAATTATAATCTTAAAGTACCAATTCTATGAGTTGCTGGACAATAGTTACTCTAGGTGAGGGGGGAAAATCAGTGCTACCATGAACTCTTCCATGGTAATATATGCAGTGACATTAACAAAGAAAATGACTTGGTATTACCACACTGTATACATCTCTATGACATTATTAGCAAAATAGATAGAGGGAAATAGCAGATCAATCAAGAGCTCAGAACTCTCTTATCTCCATTCTAAAAGTTATTATAATGGAACCATTCCGAGTTTCTAGGTGGTTGTATAGATTCCGTGACATATTTAATCACAAATAACATTTCATCCTAGCATGCTATGTGACTCTAGGCCTTGTGGTTAATTTTTAATTCGGCATGTCATGGAAATGTGGCTGTATTCGGTAAACCATGGTTGAATTAATTATAGGCATGTTGTAGAATATAGTGGAGGTGCCTGCAAATTGCTGTTTATATTATTGGAAATTCTGTCCATTCTAATGGCATTAATTTACTCTGCTTGCTATCTTGACATTAATATTGGATTTAGAGGGTATACCATAATACTCTGACTTATTTTTAAAGCTCCAGGCTTTTCAGCAGAACATGTAAACAAAATTTGCAAGATTTCCTCTATGGGGTATTGTCGTACATGGCAGCGTTTATAATAAACTAGAAATAAATTATATCATCACTGCAAGTCTTAGATAGAAGTATTTTTTGCTCATATCTTAGCACAAAATCCAGAACAAGGATGGTTCAGAGAAAATTACATTCCAACACTTTAAAGCACTTCACACAGAGAAGGCTGAATCCAGAAAGAGAACATACAAAAACTACTTTTCACATTGTGTTACAGTATGGCCTATTTAACCGTTCTCTGGGAATAAATTGCAATTGGTTTCATACACACAACTGCTTATGACATAAATCATTATTTACAAACCAAACTGCTGGATTCCTGCAACATCAAAATGAGAATTACAGAAACCACATGATGTCTCAGTGTGAAATACGATTCAAGGTTCAGAATATTTAATGGCTGGGATAAATGCCATTAATTTTCACGGGGTCTGTTCTATCTGGTGAAATCTAGCTCCAACTCATATGATTAACCCTACAGTCATATATACTTGAGATCCTAGATTGCATTGAGGGTAGATCCAGAGAGATAACTAAGGATATCTAACGAGTTTTTGATTAACTTGAGACTGGAACACTGGACTTTCTTAGATAGGTCTCAGTGTTATTTTTATGATCTTGTCAAAACCTGGATCAAATGAAGATTAGCCCAAGCTTCATGCTATTGATTCTTACGAAAACCTTGTAATTATTGAAGAGGTACAAGTGGCTACTTTTCTGTCTGTGCTCCTCTAAGAAAGTGGCTTCTTTCATGTTGCCAGGGTCAAACAGCTAATGCACAGGCTCCTTTTATGAACTTTAAATGGAGGAGTCAGCCTTCAGGTTCAGAATAATGTCAAGCTATAATACAATTAGTAGTGCAAAACTATTTTGCCTTCCTCTGAGCAGCGATCTGAAGAGCATCTTTCTATTCCTGCATTTATTGCACACTTCATTTATCACAAATAAAAGAGATCCCAAAGAGAAGAGGGTTTTGTTGCTTGAGGAGAATGGAATAACTCCCCCCCCCGCCCTTTGCTGACTCATATTGTTGTGTGT
>JANHZT010002738.1:53813-64952 GCA_032468215.1 Stegonotus admiraltiensis | reverse complement strand
TTATATTAAATGTATTGTAATTTGGGGGAAATATCGCAACAGAGAAATGGAAACTATCAAGGAGAAATGAAGATAGGTAATAAAAAGAAGAAATCATGGAAGAAACATCGAGAAGACACAAGAAAGGATTGATGTATTATGTGTTTGTTTGTTTTAAAAAATAAAAAAACGCTTTATATAAAAAAAGATTCTCCATGTGCTTGAAGTCTTTGAGCTTTTTCTTGTAATAAAGTAAGGCTAATAGACATATTACACTGATTTTGATAGTCTAATCAGATAATCAATAGCCTTTCCATTTCAGTGATTAAACTTCTGTATTGCTTAGTAATAATTATAGACTTCATCAGGGCATAATTTTTCACATGCTCCATCACTTAGATTTTATCCTTTAATATTGTTCCAATTGTTGACTGACTGTAGCCTAACATTTTTCCAATGACTGATGGCATTTTAACCTCTTTCTGATCACTTTATTATTTTGTCATTATTTTAAATTATGAATGTTTTCCTTTTCTTTGATGCATCAACAGCACTTGCATTGTATTTATGCTTTGGAGACATGATTATAAGGTTAAATAAAAGAAAATTTAAATCAACTACATACACATCTAATACAGTGATAGGACAATGATATAGTTGGGCAGTGTGATCCATCTTAAAACAGCAGAGAGCATTCGCCTTCCTTAAGCTGACGAACTGTTGAAGCCACACTATGTTTTCATGAGCATCACAAAAAACAGTGTGTATGTGTTAGTTATTAAAAATATTGTATTTAACTCATTTTTAAAAATATAACGGGCTTTAAGACAATATTTTTGTAAGTATGAGTTTTCTGTAAGTTGAATGTTGATAAGTGTGTATTTCAAAACTGCATTTTACATGCTTTGTAGAATTTATACTTATGTCAATTTGCTTGATAAGTAGATGCAAGTAATTATTAGAATAATTGATAAACAAAGGAATAAAAATAATTCTTTGAAGGTAATATTGGCTGGAACTATAAAGTAAAAAAATAAATAAAATCCATTTCTACATTGGGCCAAAACTAATTTTAAAAATCAACCCCCAAATATTGATTTTTACATACCTCATGACTGATGCCTATATGCATTTGACATTCATACTTGTGATGGCTGCAGGGTCCCAGGATGATATGTCCATCTTTGACATTTAATTTTGTTTTCTGTGTCAGCTGGGATAAACTTAGGGGAAAGTATTTTATTTTCAAACATAGGTGTCCATATGGTGGGAGAGAAGGGGACAGATAATGAAATATGCATGTTGATATCATCTTGCAAATACCTTGATCTATGTTCTTGTCTCATACAACAGGATGCCATTACACAATCACATTTTACAAGATAACATTACAGTATGTTATCATTCTCTTATCCTTACAGTTTGATGTTGTTGACTAACTGATCCCCAAATTGGATATACAGGTAGTCCTTGACTTACAACCATTTGTTTAGTGTCCGTTCTAAGTTACAACAGCACTGGGGAAAAAAAGTGACTTATGACCATTTTTCACACTTACGTCTGTTTCAGCATCCCTGTGGTCATGTGATCAAAAGTCAGATGTTTGGCAATTGGTTCATATTTATGATGGTTGCAGTGTCCCAGGGTGATGTGACCATCTTTTGCGACCTTCTAACAAGCAAAGTCAATGGGAAAGCTAAATTCACTCAACAACTGTGTTACTAGCAATAGCACTTAGCAGTAGCCTTAGATTTATATACCACTTCACTGTGTTCTATATCCCTCTCTAAGAGATTTACAGAATCAGCATATTGCCCCCAACAATCTGGGTCCTCATTTTACCCACCTTGGAAGTATAGAAGGCTGAGTCAACCTTGAGCCGGTGAGGATCAAACTCCTGGCTGTAGGCACAGTTACCCTGCAATACTGCATTCTAACCACTGCTCCTAATTTGGCAATTTCAGTGATTCACTTATGGTGAAGAAAAGGTTGAGAACCACTGGACTAGAAGATCTCCAAGGTTGCTTCCAATTCTGTTATTTTGTACTTCGCTGAGCCCTTCACCTACCAATCAATACTTGTGCTTCCACCTATCAGCCAGCATGAGCCTTCTTTTCCTAAAATGGGGCAAAACTCATTTAACAAATGTCTTGCTTAGCAACAGAAATTCTGGGCTCAATTGGCATCATAAGTCGAGGACTACCTGTAGTTTCTTTTTAAATCATCCTTCAGATTGTTCTTCTGATGGTTGATAAACTATGCTCATTGAGTATTGAAGTCTATCAACCTCTGTGTGGTTCTGGGGTAGGAAATGACTGCATTTCTCTATTTGTCCTTATGTTGTATTAGATTCAGCACATGAAATGTCATCATAAGCAATACATTTATTAGTGTTTGAGAACTGTATTGTTATGCGGTGCTTTTTGAACATAGCAAGCTAACTTTTTGAACACAGCAAGCTAACTGACAACTGAAAAATTGCCCAGGGAAATAATATCTGCAGTGAATATAATAAAAATAGAGGTGGGAAAATGTTGTAATGATTGGATGCCAAAAATTGGCTCTTTACAATCAAATCAATTTATTAGTGCACAAAGAGGTAGGAATCAGTGTAAATCAAATGCAAACAATGGCAGGCTAAATTTGTCAATAAAGCTCCAGACAAATCATACATTTCGGTCCTTTAATGTCAAAGCAAAACAGAATTGCTTCCATTTGTTCAGTTTTTTCAACCTATAGCACTGTGTATTCCCATTATGCAATTAATGGAGGAATGGTTGAGCATGTTTCTGAAAGCTTAAAGTAGGCATTTCAATTTCTACATTGTTTTCTATGGGAGTTTGGATATGTCACAACTGGGTTTATATAATATACAACTGTAGAAAGTTAGCACCCACCCCTGTCCTAGAAGAATGAAATATTTTGGGAAATATTAAAAAGACAGAATATTATATTTCCCTAAAGGAGAAATGGAGAAGCATGCTCTTGGAGACAGAAAGCAGCCCCCAAGTCTTCCTTATAGCCCCCAGCAGATATTTTGTGCCCATTAAGAAAGATTGGGCCAGCCTATTCAGAAACCAAACTGAGGAGGCAGCTTTTAGAGATGCAGATTTGGTAATCCATTCAAGACATGATATTCTGAAACAAAGGCAGAATAGTAGGATTAGCCCTCACTCAAAATCCAGAACAGGAGGAAAGCCATTAAGTCACAATAGGAATTGTCTAACACCCTTTCAGAACACAAACCAGTGGTGGGTTGGCCCCGGTTCACACCGGTTCTATAGAACTGGTAGTAAAACCGGCGGGAGGCTCTGCCCACCGACCCTGACATTATCAGAACATTTCTGTGCATGCGCAGAAGCTTCTGCGCGCATGAGTGCACGTGGACGGCCCCGGTAACAGTGGTGGGATTCAAGTAATTTAACAACCGGTTCTCTGCCCTAATGATTTCTTCCAACAACCAGTTCACCAAACTGCTCAGAAAGTTAACAACCGGTTCTCCCGAAGGGATGCAAACTGGCTGAATCCCACCACTGCCTGGTAGTAAAGGTAAGTAGAACCCATCCCTGACACAAACCCTTCATTGCATCATCTCAGAGCACTCCAAACCTCAACCAAACCTGGGAGCTCAGACAAACGTCTAGGATTTGAAGTTCCTCTTTTGCCTATAGAGCCAGCTATGACCCCTACATGACCCCTACATGACCCCATAGGAATCGAGCAACAGCCAATAGAATACATTTTCTTGCACAGGAGCAGGAAGCTCAGATACAGAGCCCAAAGAAGGTATAACACCCCCCCCCAACTCCATTTTGGCAACTGCACCAGAACCACAAACTCTGGTGGTTCTGTTCATCAATAAATGGACCCTCTTTCCAATCAGCCTCCAGTCTCCATTTTGTCTCCAGTGCTTTTCTCCCAGCTTGGAACTTGACCTGGACATTTCTTCCATCACAACAATACTGAAACCAGGAGAAATGCTTAATCATGCAAGAGAGATGGGCAGCTATAGGTCCTCTTCCAGAAGAGAACTGAGTGTCACATAACTTCTATCCAAAAGGAAATCCCTCTGAAAATATATGTGGAGAAAACCCATAAATGGAATGTCATAGCAACCACAGGAAAACATTTACTTTTTAAATGTTAGCTTTATTCCAAAAACATACTTTAAGTGAGGCCCATCTCCCCGAATCTATTGCTATTTCTAATAGAAGTATGTATAAATCCAATGGAATCATTGGAAATGTATTTGCTGTCATAAATATATTTCTCTTTTTTAAGATTCTTTGCTATGCTCCTTGCTGCCTAGCTTTGGCAATGAAGGTAGCTAATAAATTGATTAAACAAACAAACAAACAAACAAACAAACAAATAAATTGCAGTTAATAAATTGCAGCTGACAGTGTAGCAGATTAAAACATGTTCTAATTAGGGTAAAATAAAAGTTGGGAGCAAAATATCTCTGTATATTTTATCATTCTATAAAAAACAGTCAGGATCTGCTGCTTTATCATTTTTTATTCTATCAATAATATACTTAATTTCTTCATTGTGGATAGAATTTGAATGTACTGTTGCTTATTTTGCTGACACAGTAAGCTCAGTGCAGAGAAAGACAAAGGTAAAAGAAAGAGAGAGAAATTCATATTCCCTTAAGATACAGTAACTCTCTACAAAGTCATTTTTTTTTGTAAAACTAGTCTTGTAGTCTTTTTTTTGAGACCACAGTCTGGGAAGGGGGTTGGGGTGGTGGTGGCAGTGGCGGGAAACCCAGAAAGGTACTACCTTTTCAACAAAAACAACAACCACTGACTTATACCAGGATCAATTGGAATAATTGTGTGATCTCCCAAGTGTAAATGATCCACGCTTCATTAATTCCCATGTCAGTCAGAAGAAATTAACTGCCCTAATCGCATTAGAGATTTACCAATACAACGCAAGCAAAGCCTTGCCGCTGTGGCCTGAAGCTATTCCATTTTACTGGACAGCTTAGTTATTACTGGGCTGCCCATTCAATTAAGATTTTTTTTTATTAACCACTTTTTAACATTACATTCAACAGCCCCTTTACACAGTTTAATGTCCTGCTTAACAAGCATGATAAAATTCTCATTAGCCTCTATTATAGGTTTTTGTGGAATCGGCTTGCTTTGCTAGAGCACTAGTATAATCTAATTAACCTTACTGGTGATATTGTTTCTGTCTCGCAGTTGTTCAGTCCCCTGCTCACTGCCACTAATTTTCTTGATGTTGATTAGGCCTCATGTGGCAAGCAAATCCAAGGAACACAAAGTGATTTATCCTTAAAAAAATACCCAAACGTTAATGAGACCTCAACAAATTTACTGGGAGAAGGAGGTCTTGCAGAGGTCATGCCTTATAGCCAACTTCCAGCAAAGCATGAGATGAGGTTATAATAACAGCAGGATGCATGCAATTTTATATGGACAATTCACCAAGCCAAAGTGAACAAGGACATCCACTAACAAAGGGCACCTTGTAAAAACAAAGCAAGGAAAGATCATTAGGAAGAGATTTCATATTAAACCAAAGAACAATTTGTGTAGTTTTGAAACTGAAAATACCCAAGGGCCATCCTTGAAAGAAAATTCTCCTCTGAGTTGAACTTGACTCCTGGTTCCTTCGGGAATATATCTGTGTACTTTTCTTGCTGACAGAAGAGGTTTCTCACCACTGTCTTCCAAGTTATTGTGTTTCCCCCCCACTTCCAAATGTAGCCTACAACCCCAGAATTTCCTAGTGGTCTTGCATCTAAATGCTGTCAGGTCTCACCCAGTTTAGTTTTCAAGACCACAGTTAGCATTTACATTTTATTTTCTTGCAGGATTCATGAGCAGTAGTAGGAGCACTCTTTGGCTCGTAGAAGAAACAGATTGGAAGAAGGGACTTTAACTTATTTGAGTCACTCCTCAAGCTAAACAGTATAGTGACATGTTAGCTTCAGGTTTAAGATGGTTGGGTTTAACAAGCCATGATTACTGTGTTTCCCCGAAAATAAGACCCTGTCTTATATTTTTGAACCCTGAAATAAGTGCTTGGCCTTATTGCCATGCGCTCAAAAGCCTGATTATCAGGGGATGTCTTATTTTAGGGGAAATGGTATAAAAGTAAACTTTGGGTGAATGTGATGTACAAATCACCTGAGCTTTGAAGGGTAGTTAGAACGATACTTTTATTGCAAACTAAATTTCTACCTGGTTCAATGGTAGAGTTTCACTGTGTATATGTAATGATTTTAGTGGTGAACAGAAAACAAGATGGCTAAATACAATCACTGGTTGATACATTGCTATTGGAGTGATGGGATCAGCACATGCTTACTCTTTTATCAAGCCAAAAATGCTACTGGATTGTATCTGTACTGTTGCTGTAAAATTCTAACCACCATCAGTGATGCCATTATGTGTTGCAGTCTGCTAACATCTGAAGATGCTGCTCAATTAATCTGTTATGGCATCTTCTGATAGATCTATCCTCCATTTTTGTTTATTTATTTATTGCTTGCATGCTTCCTCAACTCTACAATTCTAAGCACCTGGGATAATTCATTTCAATTCCATGAATGACAGAGAAAATAAGAAAAATAAAAATCTAGACCAAGTCAATATGTCAGTCAGTATGCAATATACTATGCCCCAAGCAGTAATCTATTCATGAGAAAACAAGGGTAGGAACGACCTGCCTTCCTCCATTCCATTTAATTGCCAAGTCCTTTTTAAAGGCTTAGGTGCTAACTTATGACACAGAATGTCTACTTGCTCATTAATTTTAAACCTCTTCTCTCCCACTCCCTCTTCCTCATCCTATTAGAGGTTGACAATTCTGAGTGTTCTTGGTTCTTTTGATGTTACTATCCAAAACAAGGATGTTATATTTTTGCAGATTTTCCAGCCATGACAGGCATACTTTTCTAGCATTTATTTTCCCCTGAACTCCTTGTATACTTAAATGAAAGAGCTGATATTTCTCACTGTTTATCATATACATCTTTAGTATTCCATTGTTTTCTTCAGGGTATCTTTGTTCATTGGTTGCAGAATTGTCTCATTTGCTTTATGTTAAACCTATACTATTTTAAGTAATTTTCTGTAAATCCAGAAGGTTTCTGTTGCCCCATTTGTCAAGTGGCGATACTTCTGCTCCATATCTTCTCGAAAATGCTTATTTCCATGTTATGATCCATCTATAATTTAATATAAACTCCAGGTATTTATATTTAAACATTCTCTCACAAAGATAAAATTGTGTATGTCACTGGTACAAGAAAAACGAAGTAAAAGAATACAAAGAATACAAATGAAGTTGTCCAACAAATGAAAAACATCAAAACAGTAATTTCGTTCTGAGTTCAAGACCTACATGCAATCATCATAAAATACTAAAAGAATTTAAAAGCCAGATGAAAAAGATCTCTCTTATCACCTTTTTTTACAAACACATTGTAACTTCAGAATGAGTGCATGTGAGTATATGCACTTAAAAAAAAGAAAGAAAATAAATTGAATCTGCTTTCAAAAGGCAAAATTCTCTACAGGTTCAAAAATCAAATAAAAAAAGAAATAACTACGAAGTGCTGTGAGGTGAAAAACACATTGTTTATTTTAAGCCCACTTTTCAGGGAGCACCTCTTCATCAAATAAAAACAATTTAAAAACCAAATAAAAGTTAAGAAAATATCCTAAAGGTTATTCTCTCAGATGGCACCCTGTAGTTTCCTAGCTCAGCTGTAATCAAAGGATGTGCTCTTAGAAATCAAATTGCAATAGAGATGCACAAAGACGAAGTCATAAGCTTCAAATAAAGAATTGTGCCAAGTCCCCCTTGACAAGAGAATGGCAGAAACAGCAAACGGACTGAACCCTAACCTTAATATGCCAATCATATGCCAGATGTAGGCCACAAATATACAGTTTGCTACATTAGTTCCAGTTATTCTTGCTAGACAAGCCATTTGCAACCTCGCCAGTTCTCCATTTTAAGCAGAAGAATCAGGAAAAAGATGTGTGAAGATTTTGGAGTCCAAATGTGTCTCAGTGGAAGACATCTGATTTCAAATAAACACCCTCCAGTCAACAAAGACTTCAAGAATAGCTCCCTTGACCATTGGATGACCAGCTGGCTACAGAAAATTGAAGCTTTGACATTTAAAATACTTTCCACTTCCCAAACAAGGGAACAGCCATGAAGGTATCACTTTAAGTTTCAGCTCACTTTGCCTGACACCTGCCTTATGCATTCTAATTAACCTTTGCCCATTTTAATCAATACCCCACCATTTTTATTTTCTTCTCCCTTATTGTGTGCAACAAGGCCAGACCCTACTAACTCCTTTTACCATTGGGAAATAAGCAGCATGATTAGGTAACTTGGGATGTGCATGTTTGTTTACATGAAGGAATCTCAAACCTGTCACTGGCTGCAATGCACCTTCAAAGGAAAAGGGAGAAGGGCAATTCAACAGACAGCTAGGATATAGAAGGTAACTAGAAAGAGAGCTTTGATTGATCGATTACAACAAAGCTTGAATAACTTACCAGCCACAACTGAAATAGAAGGGACCGAGCCAAGGCTATGGGGCAATATCAACTCAGAATGAGAGGAAGGGGAATGATGGAGGTGGGAGGACGATGTTAGGGTCTGTTAGAAAGGAAATTGATAAGGAAGAAAAGAAGTCTCATGCTGGCTGATAAGTGGAAGCACAAGTATTGATTGGTAGCTGAAGGGCTCAGCAAAGTACAGAACAACAGAATTGGAAGCGACCTTGGAGATCTTCTAGTCCAGTGATTCTCAACCTTTTCTTCACCATGGACCTCCTTTAAATACCATGGTCACGGATCCCCAAGACTCAAAATTTAAATCATAACATTTCTTTCAGCCTTCACGGACCCCCTGTGATGACATCGTGGTTCCCCAGGGGTTCACAGTCTACAGGTTGAGAACTAGTCCAAACCCCTGCTCTAGCAGGAGACCCTATATCACTTCATATAAATGACTATCCAAACTCTTCTTAAAAACTTCGAGTGATGGAGCACTCACAACTTCTGAAGGCAAGCTGTTTTGCTGATTAAGTGTTTTCATCGTCAGAAATGTTTCCTTAATTCTAGTTTGGATCTTCTTGATTAGTTTCCATTCATTGCAGATTGTCCTTCCAGATTTCCAAGAAGCCTGGCTTTTGGGCTGTTGGAGTCCCAGTGGAGAAGGAAGCTTATAAATTCTCATCGTCCAACTTTCTTGTACATCAGTAAATACCAGCTGTGTAATGCACACAAGCTGAAAGGTCCCATTTTATAAAGGACATGGAATATAAAGAAGAAAATTAAGTAGGTGCTTCTTTGCTTTCCTCATCAATATACGGGGAAACCCTTAGAGGAATGAAAAAAGTCATAAAAAGTCAGTGCCTTTCTGTCATTTTTGAAGCTATTATGAATGTTCTTCTATTATGGAATTTATCTTTGTAAAATTGCCTTATTATAGAAAGACAAACAAGAAAAACAGCTGCTGATACCCCCATCTCTGTTGGCCCTATTTGAATTTCAACTGGAAAGACGTTTTGTGTCATAAAAGTAGGCCCACAGTTAGAGGGAAGTCACCCACACTAACTTCCTTTTCTTTGGACCCATGAAAATGCTTTATAGTGGTCCTTTTTACATAATATGACTTATCATGCCTATGGGTACAAGCCTGTTTGTCTGCAGTGGGGTATGTAATCCTCATTCACAACATTCACAACAATTGCACAGAATTAACTTTGAGCAGTAGCTATACTACTCTGGATAATATACTGCTATATAATGCTCTAGGCAAGTGTTTATCAATCTTGGCAACTTTTGTGTTGACGTTAACGTTTCAATGCTTGCTGGCTGGGGAATAGTAGGAATTGAAGTCCATACAGTTTCCAACGTTGAGAAACATGGGTCTTGGCAATCTTAAGAATCAAAATTTCAAAAGGAAATTTAAAAAAAAAATCAAAAGGAGTGCTGTTCTCTGTTCTCATGTCAACTTTCTAAACTATACTAAGACTCCTTTCAGAGGATGACACTGTAGATACTGTAATGGCTTCACTGTTTATAGTGACTCCCTTATTATGTGCCAGACAAATTATGTTTTAAAAATGGTATTTATTGTATTCAAGCAGTGAAACAAGATAAGATTAAGATAACACATGGAAAAAGTGTGTGATCTTTTTCAAGACTGCTGTTTTAATCTTTGGAGTTTGTAGTTTATTATGTTCATTTTATGCTAATACTACCCTAAGTTTGATACATGTGATGAAATGTGCTCCATAAATGTGGAAGGAAGGAAGGAAGGAAGGAAGGAAGGAAGGAAGGAAGGAAGGAAGGAAGGAAAGGTTGGTGCTTGGTCATCATGAATCATTTGGACCAGGACACATGGAAATGCATATAATAATTTGACTGATACGCAATGTCAGTCTCTCATGTTTTCTTTCCTTCCAGACTGATTTTTTGTTGTTAATTATATCACCTTACATTAAACCTGCCACAGATCAAGACAATTATTTTGACTTCTATGGAGTTAAGCCATTGGTGGGATTACTTTTAAGTGATGACTTTGACTCTCAACGGGAAATGAGATGTTTGATCCTTTCTTTGATAAGCATGAAAAAGTTTCAGGATTAAACAAGAGAAAAGCACAATGCTGCCACCAAATCTAACTGTAAATTCAGAATTGTTCTTATTCACTCAAGGAATAACTACAGGTAAGAAAAATAATTGTGTGATAATAGGTTAAGATGGGAAGTGTGACATTAGACTATTTTAGCTCTTTTCAGGAATGTTAAGGGATCCAGACCTGTTCTAGAACAGGGTCTAGGACAATTTGCCATGCCAACCTGCCATGGGACAGGAGTTACACTACTATCGAAGAAATGGTGGAATAGAAACATTAAATAAAAGCTGCAAAAGGAGGGAGAAAATGAAACGTGAATGACAAAAAATTAAAATATTTTTTAAAAAATATTTTACATAATTAAATTGAATTGTTGAATTGTCTCGTGGTAAATTGACCCATGGCACGTTGGGCACAGCAAATTCTCCCATTCTGTCTTGAACATCTCCAATACAGGATAATTAACAGAGTTACTTATGATGAGATGGACAACTATTTCTTTTCTAACTG
>JANHZT010002738.1:29413-43686 GCA_032468215.1 Stegonotus admiraltiensis | reverse complement strand
ATTTTGCAGTATCCTTCCCCTGCCATGCCCACCAAGCCACACCACGCCCACCAAGCCACACCCACAGAACCGGTAGTGAAAAAATTTGGATTTCACTACTACTGTATATGTAGTCCTTCAGTTGTGATAGAAGGAGATTAAGCCCTATAATATAAAATAAAATTAATATAAAATATAAATAAAATGAGATAGTATTTAGGTTTTCTTTCTATTATTTTGGGAGTGCAGCCCCAGGCATGCCACTCAAAGATCTTCAGCCCCTGTAAAATGTAGAACAATAGAATATTCTCTATGGACATTCTTCAAAGAAGGTAATATATGAGAGCATCTGGGAAGTTGGCAACTGTGTAAGAAAAAGGTCATTAATATTCAGTCCAGGAAAGTGCTCATCTGTTTTTTCCCCCATTATCCAATTCAATGTGGCTAAAAATTTAGCTGTGGTTCAACTTTTTATTTTAAAAAAACATCTGTTTGGTAGTTTCTCTTAGGCTTTAATCACTTGTTTATTCAACTTTTTTCTTCTTTGCTATAAAGATACTTATTTAGCTGGATTATCTAAACTAGCTTAGTACCCATGTTCAGAAGAATAAAGTTAGGAGATCTGTCAGTTACTGCTGAATCCTGGTTGGGGGAATCTGGCAGTGAAAGATCTCCTTTTTCTTCCAGTTCCTAAAAATACAAGTGGAAAAGCTGAGATTTTTAAAGTTATAATACATAAGTAATAGTTCCCAACACTCATTTCTGGCCTCCATTGCTGCACAGAATGGCCAGGCCAAAACTCCTAGGCTTCTTTGGTTTTTTTTTATTTTTTTAAATTAGATAGTTAAGGGTGAAATGGGTTCCTTAATCGCTGGAGGCTCTCTAAAAATTCAACTTTATTGGTCCCATCTATTACAGAGGAGATCTGCAGGGTGTGTGTGTATCAAGATGGCAGCTGCAATGGTGCAATTTCAGCCCTGCCTGCTTTTATATATATGTATATGTATTTGTTTAAAGGTAAAGGTTCCCTTCACACATATGTGTTAGTCGTTCCTGACTCTAGGGGACGGTGCTCATCTCTGTTTCAAAGCTGAAGAGCCAGCGCTGTCCAAAGACGTCTCCGTGGTCATGTGGCCGGCATGACTAAATGCCAAATGCGCACGGAACACTGTTACCTTCCCACCAAAGGTGGTTCCTATTTTTCTACTTGCATTTTTGTTATGTGCTTTTGAACTGCTAGGTTGGCAGAAGCTGGGACAAGTAACGGGAGCTCACCCTGTTATGCAGCATTAGGGATTCGAACCACTGAACTGCCGACCTTTCAGCAAGCTGAAACAAGCTCAGTGTCTTAGCCACTGAGCCACCACATCCCTATGTATATGTATATGTATATTATTTATTGTCCAGTACACTTGCTGCTGTTTTCTCAACTTCTTGTTAATGTATTTAATTTGATTTCTATAGCTACTCATCTCAACCAAGTGACCCTGGCACTTACAGTGTTGTGTGCCAGTTAAGACACTCATGCCATGGTCATCTTCCGTATGGACTATTGCAAAGCACTCTACGTGGGGCTACATTTGAAGAGTATCTGGAAGGTGCAGCTGGTGCAGAATGAGGCAGCATGAATAGTTGTGGGCACCCCCAGAATTGAACATCTGCTATGTTAGTTGCATTGGGTGCCAGTTTGCTTCCAGGTCCAATTCAAGGTGTTATTTATCACTTTAAAGCCTTTCATGGCATGGGATCAGGCTACCTGAGGAACAGTCTCTTTCCTATTTCACCAACCATCCCACTGAGTCAGGCAGGGAGGGTATGTTGCGGATCCTGTTGGTTCAATATTTTCAATTTGCGGGGTCTAGGAAGAGGACCTTCTCTGTCATTGCCATGATTCTGCCAACTGGCATTGTGTCTAAGAGTGGCAGGCAACCCTGGGATTGGCTGGTAATATGATACCACTCCCTTTACCTTTACCTGTTAACTGTTTCATTTTGTTTTAATTCTGGTTTTGCCTCTGTTTTTTAACTGCATCTTTTTTATATGATTGCATAGTCTTAATTGTAAACCAACCAGAGCTATGCAGGTGAGATAAGTGGTATAGAAATTAAATAAACAGATAAATAAATAAACAAACACCTTGTCTTCCACTCCAATTTATGTTCCCAGTCATTCCATAAATTAGCAATTAGTCCAAGGTCACACTTCATGCTTTTGGACTGTGTAGGGATTTAAACAGAAATAGCTCTTAAAGTAATCCAGCATTGCTACCTGCAACATTGAACTGGCTCTTGAGATATAGCTTGCTGCTTTGGGAATTTATAACTGAGAAGCAAGAGAAATAAATATAAAGCAAACAAACATCTCTGCCCTCCCCATCAAACTCTGGAATAAAAATAAATAAATGAGTGCTATCTTGACAATGAATGTCTGATTATCATAAACTGTTCAAAAGTGCTTTCTTCCAAAGATAACCGTGCCCTTAATTAAGTGGGCAAATCTTTATTTTTGGCTGGCTTTAACCATGACACTAGAAAGAGAGTTCAAGATTTCATCTAGCTGGGAAATCTATATCCTATATGATTGTTGTTAATAACACAGAGAGCTATATCAAAAGGGAATTGATTTTTGTGATGCTAAATAAACTATTGGATTTAGCCAAAAAGCAGCTCTAGTCAATGAAGGAATGACCCTTTCAATTTAGTTTTACTGCTGTTGCTGTAAATAAAACTGCTCATGAAGCAAATTGTAGCTCCTTACTGTATGTGCTTGAAACCATTCAGTTCTAAGTAAATGATCGTTATATGTTAGCAGTAGGATTACATGACTATAAGAGTATGTCAGCCAAAGACAGAAGACTACTTGTTTTGAAGGCCAGGCAAATATTTTAGCGGTACTATAACTAAGCTTAGCCAGTAGGTTGAGAAGTGATAATATAATGAGGTCCCTAGGTGACTAGGCTAGACAAAGTCAGCCAAATGTTACTACTTGCCAAGATATTTAAGTTACAGCAAGGGAGAAAGTTGGAAAGACTGTGATATTATATTATCAGAAAGCAGTTTTTGTTATACTTGTAATTGAAGTACTACTCCTTACTCACAACTTAAATCATTTTCACTGAATATATGGCAGAGCCATGGGATGCTATTGGTTAACTATGCTTGTGCCATGGGATTATCTTGATGAAATAGATACCGTTGAGTTTGAAAGTGGAGGGATGGTGTCTATGTACTTTGTGAAATTTACCCTATGATGTGTACTCTATGATGTTTTGAAGTTGCATAAATAGAAAATCTAAAACAAAAAATCAAATCTAGATAGGTTCAACTTTTCAGTGCTAACTGTAATGGCACTGGGAAAATGCAGTTCTAAACATTAACTTGATCAGATGTAGGATGTGGCAATTCTATTCAGAAATTAATTTTCCTTATATGATTCAATTTCTAAATAACACATTTAGCTTATACATGAAGAACAAATTCCTTGTTAACTATTGTGAAAGGCAAATTGGAAGATGACAATTTGCTTTGTTATTCAAATCAGTTATTTTTTCAAAGTAAAAACAATCAAGAATACATTTATGGCTATGCACATGTCAGCTTGTTTTGATGAAGTAGTGAGCAAATGTCAGTTTGTAATTGTTTCATCCATAATTAAACTTTTTTGTTCTTGTTTCTCTCATTTTTTTCCCAGTTGGCTGTAAAATTAAATTTCATCCTGTCATTTCAGTTTCTTCAGAGCATCTGGTAAACAATTCTGTATTTATTTCTTCTTAATTGCAAACACAGCCATTCATGTGGTTTTTGGTAGTGGAAATTATATTACAAGAAAGTATTAAAAGAAAAGAATATTGTTTAAAACAATTATGTGCTGATACTTTTCAGGTAGCTGAAAAAAATTAAGAATTAAATCGATAAGAGCTTGATGTGATTCCCATCTTAAAAAAAGGGGAAAAAAACACAGATCCAGGAAAATGCAGACCGATCAGACTGACATCAATAATTGGGAAGATTCTGGAAAATATTATCAAGCAACGAATCTGCGAATGGCTAGAGGTAAGCAATTGAATTGCATCTACATGGAGAGAAATATGCAGTGAGATACCTCAAGACTCTGCCTTAGGCTCAGGACTCTTCAAAATGTTCATAAATGATTTAGACAAGGGGATAGAAGGGGTACTCATTACATTTGCAGATGACACCAAGCTGGCAGGAATAGCCAATACTCCAGAAGATAGGTGCAAGATACCCAAGGATCTTGACAGCCTTGAACACTGGGCCCTATCTAACAAAATGAAATTCAATAGTGAGAAAAGTAAGATTCTACATAAAGGCAAGAAAAACCACATGCATAGGTATAGAATAGGTGGTACCTGGCTCAATACAGTAACTGTGAGAAGGATCTTGAAGTCTTAGTGGACAATCATTTTCATATGAACCAGCAGTATGCTGCAACTGCCAAAAAACCCAACATGGCCCTAGGCTACATTAACAGAGGGATAGAATCAAGATAATGTGTAATGTTAGTACCACTTTATAATGCATTGGTAAAACCACACTTGGAATATTGCTGTCCAGTTTTGGTCGGCACTATATAAAATGACGTTGAGACGTTGAGTGCAGAGAAGAGCACAAAAGGAGACTTTTGTATCTCACCTACACATCAAGGTTTCCTCTTACTGTTGTCTCATGTGTGGATATGTTTTATTTGTTGCCTCAGACATAATTTCAAGGGATTTGTAACTGTTTACATAGCAAACTCAGTGCTGTTTCTAGATTCACCAGCAATGTGGTAGCATCTAAATCCTGGCTGATCTGAAAAAGTGAAATAAGATGAATTGGACTAATACTTGGATGGGAACTAGAGGAAATCTCAGAGACGTAGACTAGACTGGATAGTAAAAAGAAGACAACAATGGTAAAACACTTGCCTAATATTGCTAAGCAAACAGCACAAATGTGCATATTCAGTTGGAGCTGACTGTGATTAGGAGACATCTACATATATATAAAAGCGAAAACCACTCTCACCATAATCACGAAATCTCCAGAACCGTAAAGCCTACAAACTTGAAATTTGAAAGGATTTTTCAAAATGACCAACAGAAAATTAATATTTCCTATATTATTATTAACACAATCTGATGCTAAGGAATTCTACTCCCCCTCCTCACCTGAAAAGAAATCTGTTTCAAATGCAAAACACAAGCAGAGGAGAGGAGTTTCGCTTTCAGTTTTACTTTCACAGCAGGAAGCAGCTTTACTACAGAACAGTTGAGCTAAGCCACGCCCAACCTCCTTCCTGTCTCCTTCTTGCGCACACAGCAAATACTGTTTGAGTTTCCAAACACCCCTCAACTCTCTCAAATACTGACAGGATGCTAGCCAGATGAATACCGATGGATGCTACAGGCTGGGACCTTCTATTCCCCTTCCCCTGCTGTTCCAATTGCCAGTTGCATTATATTAACACACTCTGATGCTACAGAATTACACATTCTATATTAAGTTTCAGGCTGTAAGTGTCAATTTATCAAGCCCGAGCGCATAGTTTTGTAGCGAAGCATGGGCATCCAGCTAGTTACTAATAAGCCTTTTGAGGTTATAGGCAAATCACTTCATTACATTTGTAATTTCCTTCCTTTTATTTGACACTATGTTCTTATAGTCCCTTATAAGATCTTGCAATTTTCTTAATTTGATAGAAATAGACATTGTTGACCTACAATTAATAGTGCCTTCATAAAGAGTAGAGGATGATTAAATTTTGAACTTAGTATGAAATTCATTAATTCACAAATCTGTTAAGTTATCGATTTCCCCCCCTCAGTCTGAAGGCAACAAATATTCTGGGTGTAAAAAAAAGTTTTGCCAGAAAAGTATCACCTGGGCAACTGAAGGATGTGAAACCTTACTGGGATAATGGGCATTCTGTACAAACTTTACTATGTACTTATCACTAAATAAACAGCACCATGTCCCCAAACTGACCAAGGGCTAGTTATTGTTTATGCAGCATCATTTTCAAAAGAGGTCTTCTTCCACTACAGTGATTCAATGACAGATCTTTATATGGGAAAACTAGCTTTTGTAATGAGTGAAAATGTATAGTAACAGAATCCTGCAAATCTGAATGTGTAAACTATGGAGAGGCTTGTTTGAGATGCTTTCTCACATTACTGTTTTTGGCCTTGACTCAAGCCCCTTTTATCTGATTGTTGTCTTTGCAGTGGCTCACCCTCTTGTCCTTTAAGGCCATCCCCTTTTCCCTCTACAAGGTGGACCAGTCTATGGTGTGAACATAAGAATAAAATTAAATATGTGTGAGGAGCTAACACTTGCACATCAGCATTACGTGTAAGGCAAAATCCTATATTAATGGAACATGGCTATGGACAGTTCATTAACTAAGTTAATGTTTGCCTTACTTTGTATAGAAATGAAAACAAACAAACAACCCAAGCGTCAGGGATTAGCAGCAAAATGAAAATATAAAAATAATTATTGAGTAATTAGATGGAAAGCAAATGATGTTTTTCAAGATACATTGACAAGGACTTATAATAATAATAATAATAAAAATCACCATCTAATGAATTGATTTGGTGAAATGCCGCATGGAATACTTTTTGTATTGTAAGAGAGAATTCTGCTACCTCTCAGAATTAATTGACTAGTGCTTGCAGGAAAAAAAAAACCTTGCAAAGTTGATCAGAGGTGAAAAGGTGCCTGGGTCACATGGAAATAAAGTTGGTACTGACCTAAGTAAGGGTGCTGTTTTCAAGCCAAAGGCAGCAGATGTTATTTTGAGCACCTTATCCTACATATATGCCCATTTTTACTCCCAGACTTAGCAGTAGCATGTCATTTATTTATAAAGCTCTTAACTAGCACATTTCTTGCACCATGATTACACTTGGAGCTAGACACATTTTTAAATGCTTGTTACTAATGACTTACTGGCTGTATAAAATAGATTCTAGTACTTAAAAGTTAACATTTTTTTTGAAAAATGAACAGAACCTATGGCCTGTCAAGCTGAATGCAGCCTACCAGCTTATATACAACTGTTTTCATTGGGCTTAATACACTTATTTTGCTGTCTGTCAGTCTGTTAAAATTAAAAACTGGCAGGCCACAACTCAGGTCTGTTGATCTATTGTATAACATAGAATAACAGAGTTGGAGGGACCTTGGAGGTCTTCTAGTCTACTTGAGTAGGAGACCCTATGCCTTTCCAGACAAATGGTTGTCTCATATCTTTTTAAAAACTTCCAGTGTTGGAGCATTCACAGCTTCTAGAGGCAAATTGTTCCACTGATTAATTGTTCTCATTGTTAGGAAATCTCTCCTTAGTTCTAGTTTGCTTCTCTCCTTGGTTAGTTTCTTGATTAATATGCCTGATTAACTTTAAAGCTAACATGTCCTGTTCTGCTTATTTGTTTCTCCCTTCTTTAGTCCCTCTATTTGGATGTGATGTGTTGATCTGTTGAACAGAGATGAATACAACAAGTTACCTGCTGTTTCCTTTAGCCTCCTTTATTTCTTTTTTCCTGAGAATCAGGAAAAAAGTGTAATAATCAAAGGTGCCTGATAAAAGTTATAACAATGTTGTATGCATCATGATACTAGCGAACACATTTGTGTGATGGTGATGTCATGTGTGTGATATTTCTTCCTATTCCCTCATCTGAATGTCCTTAATAATCATGACACATGTGTTCCTCATGATATAAGTGCATGCAATCGTATTTAAAACAAGGAGGCAAGTCACAAAACTTGGTAGACTATTGATTGATTATGTGCCATCAAGTCATTATTGATTTTTAGCAACTACACAGACAGGTTTTCTTCATGACAATTTGTTCCTAACCTGTTTTTTAAAAACACCTTCCAATAAAGCAACCTTTGCCACAGTAATTGAGTCCATCCATCTTGTGGCATCCTCTTCTCCTCTTTCCTTCCATCTTTCCCAGCATTAAGCCTTTTCCAGAGAATTATATATCAGGTAAAAAATGTGGACTGTTTTGTTTTTCTATGATCCATTTGTTTCCTTGGCTGTCCACAGTATTCTCAGGATCTTCTCCAATACCAAAGTTCACAGCCTACATGTTCTTTTTCTATTCTGCTTCTTCAAAGTCTAACTTTTGCTTTAATAGAATATCACAGGAAATATCATTGCTTTCACAATTCTGATCTTTGTAGGGACAGTAATTATTTCCACAGCTTTTCAAATCACAGAAATCTGTTTCACATATAACACATACAATCTCCGCAACAAGTTTTCTTTCTTTCTTAATTCTACCTAGCTACCAAAGGCACAGAAAGGTGAAACAGTCACACTGGTGCAGCGAAAGGAGTTTTATGTAGCTGTGAAATTATCTGTTTTCTCCACACCTCTAATTTTGCCTCCCAAATTAGTATTTCTTACCTTAGCTTTTAGCTTTCATTATAACAGAGAAATTTAGCTTTCATGATAACAGAGAAATTGTTTACTCTGAGAGTAAACAAAAAAGGGACAAAAAAAGAGACAAATCCTGTCGTTTAAAAATGAAAGGAAGACTGAGACTAAAGGACCGAGATGGGATTCTGCGTTGCTTGATGGAAATAAGCATATGAGCAAATTATATTTTTCCCTTGGTTCCTTTTATTGCAAGTTGTGGCCATTCTACCAGTGCTTTATTGTTACATAATTAATGAGGGACATATCAACCACTTTATTTCAGAATTCAGAAAAACTAAAATCTACAATCAATTTTAAACCAAGGAAAGATTTAATAATGTCAGATGTTCTACCTAGAGCATACCTCAAATATCAAATGGCAAGTATCAAAGAGGAGTTGATCCTAAAATTCCTGTGATTGGCATAGAACTGAGGACAGGCATTGGCACTGACTTATGACACGTCTCAGAGGTCACTGAAGCAGATGAAGTACCTCAGGAGGTTTATGAGGCAATACAAGAACATGCACAGGATCATTCAATATCTAGACATTTTTGTCAGCTCCCTTAAGAAGAACTAGATATTCCCTTAAGAAAGGCTAGAAAATCCAAAAACATTGCCTTTGCAATTTGGAAAGTCCCAAACCAAGCTGACAAGCTTCCCATTGAACGCCACGGCAATCTTGCAAAATCTCTGGGGTATTGAGGAAGAGACTCAAAGAAAGACACATATGCAATCCTTAACCACAGCGACAAAACTGTCATTTCAATCTTTTCTACTAGATAAAAGTGTCAAAGTAAGAGGTCCACAATATTGAGGACCTCAAATTCACGAAGCTCAGAACAATCCTATTGAGTCAAAACAAAATCAGAACAGATTCTTCAATGTAATTGAAGGTAGCTTCTCTCAATTCTATCCAAAAAGACACAGAACAGTATAAAGCGTTAGCAGAAAGCTTATAATCACCTGTACCAGCAGAGGGTGAGAAAGAATATTCTCTATTATTTGCTGCGATATAGAAATATTCTACTATGTAAGAGGTCAACAGATTAATTGAACACTGTTGAGTAGTATGTTACTTAATTATCTTATTTAGAAAGAAGGGGATGTGAAGAAGTTGCTAAATTGTTGGTTTTAAATCAAAACAGTTCCATTAATGCACAAAATTTATTGAATGAGAAATACTGATACGTTTAGTGAAAAGATGTTTCAATGCAATTAAAAATATACCCTGTTTCCCCTAAAATAAGATATTCCCTCAAAATAAGCCCAATCGGGCTTTTGAGTGCATGCACTAAAATAAGCCCTCCCCTAAAAATAAGCCCTCCCTGAAAATATTTAAATGCATGTGCAGCCGGTCCCTGCCATTTCCTCTGATTTCCTCCATGCGCCCCAAAATAATAAGACCTCCCCGAAAATAAGGCCAAGTGCTTATTTCGGGGTTCAAAAAAATTTAAGACAGGGTCATTTATTTTCAGGGAAACACAGTATTCATACAATTAATGTTTCAGATATTTTATCCTTTATCTGTTTTATTTTATTTTGTGTTGTTTTTATCATTTTAGTACTTTTAAATTGTTTACATTGTTTTATAATTTTAGAAATTGTAAACTACCCAGAGGTACCTGGTTCAGTTGGGTGGTTATATAGAAGTTGAATAAATTTTAAGAGAAGTATAAGAAGAACTAGGGAGAGAGGGGATTGGGGATTGTTTCCTGTTAGCATTCAGATAAATGTGTCTTGGATAATCCTAAAAGAGTTTACTGCTATACGGTATAATGCTCATTAACTCTAATTGGAGACAATGAACTTAAAACCTGAAGACAAGATTAGTAAATGAGATTTATTAGAGTTCATCTTAAACTACAGTGAAAAAAACATTCTCTTTACATGAAATTTTAGAGTCTTTTGCAAGTGGTAGATAATATTTCTAGACTAGTGCAAAACCATAAAAGGCTAATTGCTCTATAAAGAAATTATTTGAAATACAGGGGGATTTTAATATGTTATTTTCCCCACCTGCCCCTGAACTGACTGCTAACTTGCCCACAGTTCTCTATTCTTGCCATAAATTTTGTGTGTATATGAATTTGAAATATGTAGAAAATATAAAATTGAGTGGTACTGCTAATACTTAGAAGATAGGGGTAAACATTAAAACAATTGTGATATGTTCAAGAACTGGGGTGAAGATAAAAGCATGATATTAAACTGTGACCGATGTAATATTCTTCATTTGGAAAACAAATTGTTGTGTGGTTTGTGGATACATTGTCATGGATTTCTTTATCTTGGTTTGATCTAATTTATAATTTGTCTGTTCATTTCAATATATTTATCTCTCTGTATAAGTGAAATGTTTGCTGTAAGAGCCCAGGTTAATAAGAATCTAGAAACATGTTTTCTGTTTTTGTTCATATATGTGCTCCAATAATTGTTGATCTCACTTTTTTCTATTATAGCTATCTGGGAAATAAGTGAGAATTTCCATCTTGAATGTGTGCAGTGTTTTAAATTGTCTTGTGTTATTTTCAGATTGAATATGGATTTTCAAGACCAATTTCATTACGTGAAAAGAGCAAAACTATGAGTTAGGGGAACCGCAGCTGAAATCTTGATTTCAGTGCTTAGCTCTCCCGATACGTCTTGATGTATTCTTCAGCCCCTAGTGATACTCAGCTAGTCTTGTTCCCATACCCTTAACGAAAGGCAGACAAAGAAAGATTTTCTGGGTGGGAGGAGAAGTAAATCTAGCATGTTTCCAAAATCAAACAGCAGACCAAAGCAGATTTGAGAAGGTGTTACAGAGGAATACAGGGAGGAGTGAGTGATCACTGAAAATATATCCTATTTCCACAGAAAAATGTCTTCCATTGCCAGAGGGACATTGGTCAAAACCACCCTAATTTCTGTTTTTGTCCCATGATTCTGAGTTTGTCACAGCTTTTCTTTCCATGTTTTTGATGCTGTCCAGATGAGATGGACAACACACAAATCTAATAAATAAAATAAATACCTCCTGCAGCCCAGATATTATACCAATTTCTATCATGATGTTGGTTCAGTGTTCAATAGGACCAGGATGGAAAATGTATTTGTTCACAGCTATTAATTGTATTCTATGCTTCCATATGTTTATCCAAACTGCTTTTCATGATTTTGACAAACTGGTTTGATTTCAAGCTAATCAGCTATCATCAACAAAAATCACTGTAAAAGGCATATTAACCCTGTGTGACCTAATGCACTTGAAAGCGGAAAGTTTAAATTCGTAGCGGCTGATTCACAGGATGTGTTTATGCTCTCTAGACAAATGTGGACAAGTCTTTCTGGAATAAAATTCCAAAGAAAAGAATCAAGAGCTGATCCTTTTATGATCATTTTAAGAAAAATAGCCCTTATTTATTATCATAATATAAAAATATCAATTTCCACTCTATACTTTTCTATTTATGCTTTTCTGTTCATCTTCTGTAATTAAAATGAAGACCAGTTATGTGCCATCAAGTCAGAATTAATGAAGATTCTCAGTCATCCAGGTCATTGTTGTCCCAAAGGTGCTTTTCCAAGAGGCAACTGGACTTTCTTGTTTTTCTTTGAAGACGTTTTGCTTCTCATCCAAGAAGCTTCTTCAGCTATGGGACATCAAGTCAGTGTCGACTCTTAGTGAGCACATGGATAGACTTTCTCCAGGATGATTTGTAAAATGACAATAAAGGTAAAGGTTCCCCTCACACATATGTGGTAGTTGTTCCCGACTCTAGGGGGCAGTGTTCATCTCCATTTCAAAGCCGAAGAGCCAGTGTGGTCTGAAGACGTTTCCGTGATCATGTGGCCGGCATGACTAAATGCCAAAGGTGCACGGAACACTGTCACTTTCCTACCAAAGGTGGTCCCTATTTTTCTACTTGCATTTTTTTAAACATGCTTTCAAACTGCTAGGTTGGCAGAAGCTGGGACAGGTAATGGGAGCTCACCCCATTACGCGGCACTAGGGATTCAAACCACTGAACTGCTGACCTTTCGATCAACAAGCTCAGCGTCTTAGCCACTGAGCCACTGTGTCCTCTTAAAAAATGACAATAGTAAGGTCTAAACTAAATAAATTCCTACTATCATGAGCAATCATTATAATGAGCAATTATATTCATAATCATTCATAAACTCTGTTCTTGAGAATTCTGCTTTCTGGCTCCTAAAAGGCAATATTTAAATGCCTTCTATGGATCAGGAAGACTGAGGTCTGTCATCTTGCATAGTGAAGGTCTGATAGGCTATATATTTGAACTAATTTCTGTAAGTTTAATGTGCATCAGAAGTGGTATTCAACAGGTTCTGACCAGTTCTGGAGAACCGGTAGCAGAAATTTTGAGTAGTTCGGAGAACCTCTGAGTGCCCCTGCCTCCATCTATTCTCTCCCAGGTGATCAGGAGGAAATGGGTATTTTGCAGTAACCTTCCCCTGGAGTGGGGTGGGAATGGACATTTTACAGTATTCTTCCTCTGCCATGGCCACCAATCCACCCCCACCAAGCTATGCCATGCCACGCCCACCATGCCACACCCACAGAACCGGTATTAAAAAAAATTGAAACCCACCACTGATGTACATGTCTTGAAATTTCAACTCTGTATATATCAAGATGCTAAGAGTCTGGTTTTTTTTAAAGAAAAGCAAAGTAATTCTCTTGGGAAATCACTGTCTCTGAGAACTTGTATCCACAGGATTTAACCTGCACAGTCAATATCATATGAGCACACAATTTACCTAAGAAGCTGGGTTCCCTAGCAGGATTGCTTACTTTATGGGGTTGAGTAGCAACCACCCACTTAGGCTTCCTAGTATGTGTTTATATAGATTTATTTGTTAATTAGTTATTTTACACCAGCTTTTGTCAATTTACGGTCCCAAATTCATACGAAAGCTCTTGCTTTCATTCCTTGCTTGTGGGTTCTGGAATATTCTCTGACCATAACTGTAAAATAAAATTGTGACGCATTTTCTCACTTTTCTGATACAGATCAGTCTTTAAACTTAGTATGATTTAAGAAACAAGGAAAACCACTAACGTCTACCCCAAAAACTGGGAAAAAGATGGAAGGGCCTGGTTCTGTTTAGATGGGACCGTGCCCAGTTTGCATTAGGAACGCACCCCCCACCCCCCAAGGATAAGTCTGGAAGTATAGCTTTCAAAAGATTGCCTATCGTTGCTTTGCTATCACAGGAAAGAAAATGGCCTCTCAGCCTTCCCTAGAGTACCCCTTTTTATTTGTGATAGGGGCTATTTTCTCTAATAGCATTATTACGATCCTTTTACTAGGGCAAACTACATCTTATATGTTGAAATTCCCTTCAATTATTTCTAAATAAATAAACCAAGGCTTCAGTAAGGAGAAATAGATAGGGAGCTAAGGAGCTTTGCTGTTTCCTTGATGGCTGTTTTTTTTTTCTTCCCAATCTGAATTTTATTTGGCAAATTTATATAATTGTCCATCTCACAAAAAGGGACTGTGGGTGACTTATAAGCAAAAAAAATTGTATCACTTTTTTTGTTAAAAAAAAACTCAGACATAAATAACAACAAAAATAAAAATATTTTTTTAAAAAAAAGACATAAAAGAGCTCCAGGATAGCCGGAGGACAACCATCATTTAGCTTCAGTCAAGCACTTTGCAGGCTTGCCAAGAGATCGCCAGGGTTGATGGAAAAATGTTTTCAAGGCTTTCTGGAAGGCTAATAGAGACGGGGCTAACCTCACCTCAGGGGGAATGATGTTCCAAAGAACAGATGCTTATAGCAGAAAATACACATCTTTTGGGTCCTGATTGGTAGAAGTCCTTTTGAGACATGACTCA
>JANHZT010002734.1:30967-43852 GCA_032468215.1 Stegonotus admiraltiensis | reverse complement strand
TCCCCTATATCAAGGCCACTCAACCACTGACCAGAGGCAAAAACTAAGTCCAGAGTGTGTCCACCCATGTGAGTAGGTTATCTAAAGCCCTTTAACTAAAGGAACACAGTGGCTCAGTGACTAAGATGCTGAGCTTGTCGATCAAATTTTCAGCAGTTCAGCAGTTCGAATCCCTAGTGCTGCATAACAGGGTGAGCTCCCATTACTTGCTCCAGCTTCTGCCAACCTAGCAGTTTGAAAGCACATAAAAAATACAAATAGAAAAATAGGGACCCCCTTTGGTGGGAAGGTAACAGCATTCCGTGCGTCTTTGGCATTTAATCATGCCAGCCACATGACCATGGAGACACCTTTGGACAGCACTGGCTCTTTGGCTTTGAAACAGAGATTAGCACCACCCCCTAGAGTTGGGAACAACTAGCATGTATGTGCAAGGGAAACCTTTACCTTTACCTAAAGCCGTTTCTCCTTTGATTTTGTCATTCTGAGGTTCTTTTTGTAGTATTAATTCCAATTTTTAAGCTCTTCCTGAAGCAAGGTTTGTTGTTTCCTCTTTTCCTTGTTTCTTTGAGCAACATATGCTATTGTTAATCCTTGAACATAAGCTTTAGTGGTGTCCCACAAATTTTGCAGCATTGTTTTTCTGTCTTATTTTCTTTGAAGAATAGTTCCAATTCTTTTTCCATCATTTGGTCATAAACTTTTTCTTTCAAAATCTTTGGTTCAACATCTATCTTCTTTTTTTCTGTCCTTTCCATCTCACTTTCAGGGGATTATGATCCGCCCAAGTATTTGTTATGATTTATTTCCTCTATGTCACTTCCCAATTCTGGGTTCATCCATACTATATCTATCCTTGACCATGAATTACGAGGGGTTGAATAGAAGGTGTATTGATTCTTTTTCAGATTGGTGGTGATGTCATGGCGGTGCGGAGCAAGGAGGACAGAGCTCCATTCCCTTTGCATGATTTTTCTTGTCTGGAGGCCTACTGAGGCACCATTAATCCTGGAGGGATCTATGATATAGAGGGGAAGCCTGGGGGGTAATGAGGAGGAAAGCGACCTCCCGTTATGAAGAAGGAAACCCCCTCAAACCCAACAAGAAGCAGGTCAGCCATTATGGCAGATCCAGAGCCATGACTCCCAACTGTGGATTAGAAAGAAAGAAAGAAAGAAAGAAAGAAAGAAAGAAAGAAAGAAAGAAAGAAAGAAAGAGGAAAAAGCAGCATGAAAATATCAGTGGAGATTTGGTGGACCTAGCGTTCGAGGAGTTTGTGCCTCAGGAAAGTGGGACCTGAAAAAAACATTTACTGTGAGAGTGAGTCTCCAAGGTGACGGCAGAAGCAGCCCCTGGATGCAGTAGTGATTTAGCGGTGGGAGCGGAGACTTTTAGAAGATCGAGAATGCCAGACTGAGAGAAACAGAACATCGGGAAGCACTGGATAGGGCTAATCAATCCTTAAGACATATTAGCAATTCAGATTGGGACTGTGCTGGAATACTTCTAGTTAGACAGTTAGAGTACTTCTAACTGTCTAGAGTTTTGCAAGAAGAACTTATATTTGAGTGGAGAAGGGACCATGTTAAATAGGCAGAAAGAGCCATCTAGTGGCAAGAAGACGAATAGTGGCTGATGCAACATCTGGAGATTGGACAGAAAATAGTTGTAAATATTTGTGGACCTACTGACTTTAAATATCCATCTGAGTAGAGAACATTTCACAGCTTTCTGCACAAAAGTGTAGAAATATTCTCAGTACATTCTATAAGTTATATATAATTTTATATATACATTATAATTTTATAATTTTATATAGGTGCATAGATTAACTAGACTTAGACCTCTATTTATAGCATTTATATTACTACTCATATTATAAATAATTAATTTAGAGATTAGTGTGTAGTATAATATTTGTTACATATATATATTTATAAGCAGAACACATGTATACATGAACTTATATCTGACTAAATAATTGGAAATTAATTTTCTATCTATTCCTACTCCTAGGTATTTCTATATATTTGAACCTGATTTAGATTGCATTTTATATATATTTATATATTATTGATATTATCTTTATTGTATTACTGCTATTACTGCTATTGTCCATTGACCTATCTAGAGGAAAATATATATTAATGATTATTACATTATATTACATTTTAGGAATATATGACCACAAATTTGAGAGTTAATATAGTAACGTTGGATTAGTACCGTATTATAATACTTACCATTGAATGGTAACCTGTGTACAAAGTGGAAGAACTCTGTATAGGATAAGTGGATAAGCGGAAACTATATGGGTAGATGGTAGTCAATTGATGGTACTGTGGAAGAATATTTTCAGGGTTCTAAAAATGACGAGTAAAACAACTATCACAAAGGGAAGAAAACAACATCAAAGCCATCATCGACGACAGCATCCCCATTGGGTCAATGCTCAATAGAGAGTATGCTGAGTGGCAAGAAAACAGTCTCTACACTGAGTATGCAGACCATGCAGATGACTCTCCTTATGATCCAGGAAACCATGACGAGAACACAAGAGGTTATAGCATGGAGAAACCATGAGGAAATAAAAAATGAGACGGGAGAGATGAAGGGAGATATTCGTAAACTGGATGACAAAATAGGAATGATACAACAGGCAATAGCTAAGAATGAACAGAAAATACAGATGGTGGAAACTAAAACAGAACAAACTGGAAAGAAATTAGAAACAATGGAACAGAAACTGATGGCAGCAAATAGAGATCTGGAAGAGGCAATTATCCATCTAGAAATGGGAAAAGCAGCCTTCTTGAGATTTCAAAATGTAGTGGAAAATAAGGAAGAAAGCCTGTTAAAGATCATGACAGAATTACTAGCAGACACCCTACAGAAAAGTAAGCAGGAGATTCAAGGTGATATAGACAAGATCTACAGCATACATACCAATTATGCAAGATGGCACAAATTACCAAGGAAGGTCCATGTGACATTCTCTAGGAAAACAATGAGAGATTAAATATACAAGACGACAAGAGATGAGCCACTGATCTATAAAGGAAAAGAAATTCAAACCCTAAAACAAATCCCAAGAAGGGTTAGAGAACAAAGAGGAGATTATTGTTTCCTATCCTCACAATTGGTTAAACAAGGTGTTGTTTAGATTACTTATACCAGAAGGAATGTTGATTTTGTGGCAGGATAAGAAATTTAAAATCAATACTTTGGACAAAGCACAGGAATTTTATGACCACTATTTAGCGATGAATGAAGACCAAGATAGTAGAGAAGAGATAGAGAGTAAGGATCAGGAAGAACAGCAAGTAGAAGAGAAAGAGATAGACCAAGACAAAAGAAGATGGGAGGAAATGGAAAATTTTGAAAGAGAAGGTGCGAGAACAAGAGCACAGAGAGAAACAATGACAAATAGAAAACTGAGACCTACGTATAAATAATAAGATGGATGAAGAATTTATGATGATATCAATTACTATCAATAGAATGAACTTACCAGCAAAAAGGAAACAAACACTAGTAAATCTTCAAAAACAGAATATGGACATTGTTTGTCTACAAGAAGTACATATTAAGAGGCAACATGGTAGTATTTTAGAATATTCTAAAATTGGGAAACTCCATCTATCTCTTGCTCACCAAAAGAAGAGAAGAATAGTGGTATACATCAAAGAGTGGTTAAAACCCAAGCAAATTTACTCTGATGAAGATGGAAGAATATTAATGATGGAAATAGTAACAAACCAGAAACAAACATTGCTTGTGGTAATGCACCTAACAATAATCAGAAGGAATTCTATCCCAAACTGCATAGAAAAATAATAGAGACAGGGTATGAAAACATTTGTCTAGTGGGCTCAGTGGTGGATATTAAGAAAGACTACACAAGCAATAAAAAATTTAAAACAAAAAGAAGAACATTGCCAAACACATTCTTTGAGATGATACAAGAACTAAATCTACAAGATACATGGAGAGACTTAAATCTGAAAAAGAGATTGATTTCTGATAGTATCCTTATATGCAAGAGATTTATTCCCCACCTCCAAAATAGCCTATTTCTTAACTCATTTTTATGAATTAGACAGCAGTGGTTGTCCTAAGATGTGATGGAGGCAGACATAATAATGACCTGATTTTTTGGTGTTTAGCCTTTGCATCTGTGGTGGTGTATATATAAAGAGATAACTACAGAGACATAGTTAATTGTTCTGTTTACTGAATCCACGCACACAAACAAAAATAAAGTCTACCCAAATGCTTCTCAGCAATATTTTTTTAAAAGTACAGATACTATCCAACCTACTATCTGTACCTATCAAATTCATTCTCTCTGTAAAGATATTAGTTTTTATAAACAACCTAAATTCAAGTGTTATGGGTAGGTTGGCATCTATCTATAAGAGAGTTAGCAATATAGGCATCTGATACAGGTTATGTTAACTTTATGCATGTCATGACATAATCATGCAAGACACAAATAATGTAATTTTTTTTCAATCAAGGCTGACAATTTGTGTCATTTTGTGCTAATGTTAGGATTCACTTGATGTCACTTGTCCCCTACAGACACCCACAGTTAGTAAACAGTGTGATTATTGCATATTCTCAGATAGTAGTAAATTGGTGTCTGCCATAATGGGAACAACTCAAACATATCGCTTGCTAAGAGGAGGATACCTACAGCTTCTTGTAGAGGAGACAACTACAGGAAAGAAAAAGCAACAAGACTTGTCATAAATCTAGTGCAACAGGCAGAAAATAACAGATATAGAGATTAATTTACAGGTAAGGTGAAATTCAGCAAGCCAGAGAAATAAACTGAATCAAAGCAATGAAAAGAACCATTGTTCCCACCATTCAAAGCTTATATGTAGGAATAGCACGCTATACAAATTCATAGAAAATGGCATCTTATGCAATTCCTGAATAAATCTTTACTCCCAAAAATCTGGTCTTGAAGTTCTGTGCTTTGTGATTCTGTATATCATTCCACTATCCCTCAGCTATGCTGCAAGCTTGGCAGGAATAAGATGGGGTAGGGTAGGTGGGAAGCTAGAAGGATCTTCAATATGAGGTGTCTAAGCTACAGGCTTTGAAGGAGAAGGAACTTGTTCTCTCCCTAGACTCCCAACCATGTGTGAGACTTCAGGCAAATAGAACTAAGTCCAGGATGTCTCTTTTTGTCCTGTGATGATTCATTAGTGGAATAACACAGTTGGAGGAGCTGCAGAAAGTTGAAAAAATGGGAAAGAGATGGATTGGATGCAAACATGTTTTAGTGGTTAAGCCTATTCCAGAATCACATAAAATTTGAAAGACTTGTCATGTGTCAAGTGCAAGTGACCAGATCCACATGTCTAGAGTTTAAGCTAATAACTTCGTTTTAGTCTGCTTCTAGTACAGGAACCTCCCCACACTGCTTGTCTTCCCTTAGGAAGATAAGGTTCTATGGAGCTTGGGAGGGGAGGTATTAATCCTATATGTCTTGTGGCTGCACAACAATTCAAAACTAATTCCCCACTTGATTCCTCCTCCCTGCCTGACTGGGCATTTCCTGATATCATGTGTTTCTCCTGATAAGACCACCTTTCTATAAATACATATTCAGCACAAATGTTCTCTTGGTAGGAAGAAAGGGTAAGCAACATTCTTTTCTCTCAGGTTCATTGCTTATATTGAAGCCAGTACACATATCTTTCTATATATGAAGGATTCTCCTCCATGGATTCCTTAATGTGAGCATCCCAGAGCAAGTAAAATCTCATAACATTAGGGAATTCCTGAAAGCCTGACATATCAGCCAATAATAATCATACAGAAATCACACCACTCAAAAAGAATAAAAAAACTAAGTAGGAAACAAAAAGGCTAGAACACATCCTCTTCAGCAGTCTACACCCAGATAAGCAGCAATTAATAGCAGACAAACAATCAAGCAGAAAACTATAATCAAGGAACTACCAAGGAGAAAACCACACCCTCACCAACACTGGAAGGCAAGGTACTATATATAAACAGGGAACAACCCCCATATTCTCTAGCACTGATTATGTTATCGAGCCAAGTAATAAAATGCCTGCAAAAAACAATCAGCTCAGAGAGTTCCACTCTATAGCTATCCTGAGCTCTATAGCTCTATAGCTATATTCTTTTCTACTGGCAGGCTACCCTCCTTTGGTTATATGTGCAGAGTGTATTGATATCTATAAAATAACATGGCATTTGGCAGCAAAGATGATCAGGAATATTATCATGTTGAATAACTCAGTTTTTAACATCTGAATAGGGATATAGTGGAGAAATTGTAATAAAGCATATTTAGGGTTAAAAAATTCAGGGCAATGGATCAAGAGAAAAATAATATAAAGCACAGGCATTCAATATAGAAAACAAAGCAGTTTATACGCAGCAGATATGCTAAATTATTGTTTAATCTTTTTAATTAATTTATTACCCCTGTCAATCATCAAAGCAACTCTAATTAAGAGGAACTGTAACTAAACAAGCAACTGTGAGTGAATAATGGGCAATTTTAATATTTCTTGGAGTATCACTTATGAGATCTTCAAAGTAGTAAATCTTTACTCATTAACTCAGTTGAATACACTACTTGTCCTCACTCAGGAAATTACAGTTGTAGAATTCATCCAAGTGGCCTAAAATATTTGTCTCACTTTTTTATTTGTTGATATCCATCAGTTTTGGCAGCACTTCATTTGTGCCATTTGCCTCATTTGCATCTTCATTGCTTTTTTCTGCTAATAGGAGGAAAACAGAATGCAGAAAGTGAAATAAATGGATGTTAATGTTGCAAAACTTCAGTGGTATAGTAAATTTGTTGACTTCTAACCATTATTGCATTATTCTCTCAATCCCATAAAACTACTGCAGGCTGAAGTTCTGCTTTTATTACTTCATTACAAGTAATATTTTATCATTGATTTTTAGTTGAAAAAAAACATGGTATTAAAGGATAACAATATCCTGCTCCAACCTCATTGCTGATAACAATTTTCTCTGTTGAAACAACCCAATCATCTGCTATAAAGGTATACTTATCTGAAATAAGCATAGTTCTTCAGTAGGACTGCATTTTTCAGAAACTATTTGGAAGAAGTGCTTCAGATTTTGAATAGCATAGCACCCCTCTGCTATTCATTAAAGCACCCCCTTTTTTTCCCAAGCTTCCACAAGAATCTAAAAAGCAGCGCATCTGCTTCAAGGAGTTGATCCATTCTAATACAAATCTTAGAGCAGCTGCATCATTTTTCAGGTTGGGAAACCTGGAAAAAGGGAAATGTGCTTTAATGAAGAATGGAGAGAGACTGTGCTTTTATTCATAACAGATCACAATACTTTTTTCAAATCAGTTTAAGTACAGATAACCCTAATAAATATTCAGTCTGGTCACCCAATATTGCTATGAAATTGTACAATATATATTCATTGCTTTAAAACTATTTAGTTAGTCATATAAAGTTCTGTCAAACAAGTCCATTCTTTGTAAACCTAAGTACTTTTTATACTTTCCATAATCTTGTTGATGCAGCCCCAGATTACAAAGGCTTTCTGTCAGATCCGTGTATCTGCCATTCTTTCTGGAAGAAGAGGGGTGGGGGGGTTTGGAGTTGTCACATTTAGTTCTTTTCCTATGTGTCCTAAGTATCCAACTGCTTGCCTAACCCTCTTTGTATAAACTTTACCCTGATTTATAACCATTGCCTGGTGCCAGGAATGCCTGGAGAATTCTCACACCTCGGGAAAGGAAAGAGAAGGGCGGGGGGGACAAGTGGATTGCAAGATGACCCTGAGAAGCTCTTCATATCTGTTTCCCAGAGAGGCTGGTACAATTCGTATTCACACCGGCAGATTGATCGGAATCCACTTTGGAAGGTGGGGAGGGGGTTTCTAATTTCCTTTATCCTGAACTGCATGCCCTGAGGGACCCCAGAGCCTGTTTTCAGTTTTGACTTGCTTTCATCCCTTTCAATAAAAGACTCCTTTTGAAATACAAAGTTCTCAAGAGTTTGTACTTTCTTGGAAGTGGTGGGGAAAAGCTGATCCTCACATAAAGCAGGCTCTGTAATAGTGGTCCACCTGGAGAGAAAATTCCGCCCCCCCTTAATTTCCACTCTTCCGAGGGGACCCTGCAATAATCTCTGAACAAAACAGTGAGCAAGGGGAAGCCAACTGCGGGAGACAAACCTCAACAACTACTCAGTCAGACACCGGCTCCATATGTCCCATCGAGGACATCCAAGCAGTCCTTGAAAGTCCCGATGGTCAATCGGTTTTGGAAGCTTCCATGCTGAGAAGGTGGCAGCATGGAAGCTTCCAGCCTAAGATGGCTTTCAAAGCTGACAACAGCTGGGATGGAAAAGCCAAGGGGCAGCTGTAAGCCTGGGTGGAAAAGGGAGCTGGAGGCCCTCTCCAACCAGAAAGAGCTGACCGTGGAACCATTGGCAGATGATCGACTGAAGCAGTACATCAACCGTATCGTGATGGAAGCCATGGAAAATTTCAAAGTTCAAGACGAACAGGGTCACCAATGAAGAAGAGCGGGCAGACCAGCAGCCAAGGAAACTTGAGCAATCACCCCTGACCCAGCCGCGGCTGACCAAGCAGACGACCAAGCCGGCAGAGCAGCAGCCACACCAGGTACCCAATTTCCCACTGTCCCAGCCCAGGTGATCATCCTCAGCCAACCCAGGGGCCCACAACTAGAGAGGAAGGCCCACCCCCCCCCAAGGAAAAGAAAGTGCGCTGCAAAGCAGACAGGCCGTGGAATTCCATTCCCCTCCAAAATCAGAGGAAGGATCTCCAACACCCTGAGAGGACCTGACCCACTCTGAAAGCAATCTAGAAGACGACCTGCTGGTAAGCAACCCAATCAAACTACTCACCCTACCCCTAAGACTTTTTATCCCCAAAAGGGGAGGAAGTAGCAGCATTGCTGGACTCAGGGTGTACCCAATGCCTAATTCGCCCAACCCTGGCTGGAGATTGGGAATTCACCTAAAGAAAATGAAAACCCCCATCGCTTTTTGCCAGCTAGATGGAACTGTAAGGGGGGGGGGCAGCCATTTTTGCCACAGAACCATTGCAAATGAAGCTGGAAGATCATAGTGAGACCCTCACGTTCATAGTAGCCCCAGGAATGGAATGGCCACTAGTCCTAGGACTAACGTAGCTGTAGAACTGGAACCCTAAAATAAACTGGAAGAGACGAATTGTAAAACTCCAGGGGCATGTAACTTTCACGAACGTGAAAGAGGAAGGAATGGAAAATAGGGAATTGGCAATGGCCAGCCACCCTGCTGAACCCACTAACATCCACAAAGAATACCAAGATTTGACTGAGGTATAAGAGGCATCTGATGAACTTCCACCCCATCACGCCATGGACTGTGCCATTGAGATCGTACCAGGGGCTAAATTTCCAAAACCAAAAATGTACTGCATGTCCCCCAGAAAACTAGATGAACTCAGAGCGTTTATTGACAAAAACCTAAAAAGGGGTTTCATCGAACTCACCCGACCAAAAATAGCAGCCCCAGTGTTATTCCGTGAAAAGAAAGATGGCTCTCTATGCCTCTGCGTTGACTACCAAAACCTTAATATGATCAGCATGGAAAATATGCACCCACTCCCCCTCACAAAGGACATGTTGGCTCACCTCTCTAAAGGAAAAATCTTTTCAAAGCTTGATTTACGAGAGATATACTATCACATCAGAATTAGGAAAGGGGATGAGTGTTGTGGTCTGCCAGCAGCCTGCAGAGCTGGCAGCAGTCAGACAGCAATGAGGCTGAGGAAGAACATGGGCCAGTCCTGGAGGCTGGGGAAGGCCCGGATGAGGGCTCGGTGTCGGAGGCAGAGATGGGGCCAGGGCCATCGGGGAGTGATGTACGGACTCCGGAGCCTCCAGAGACTGACAGTAGAGAGGCAGAGGAATAGGAGGAGCCTGTTCCTAGTGAACGTATGAGAAGAGCTGCCAGAAGGAAAGAGTGGAGAGGAAAGAGCAAAGAGGATGACTCGGGAGTAGGGTCAAGAGATGATTGGCCCCTCCCATAAGGCTTAAAAGACCAGCAATGCCTCTTGCGGTCTTTGTCGGAAAATAACATTGATAGACTTGTTCTTGTCTTGCCACACTTATCTCTGGTTGGTGTCTTCTGCTTCTGAACTTTTGTCAAGAGAAGCCTTTGGCAGTTTGCCTAATTATACCAAGGTTGGTGATTAGACTGAAGAATTTGTGTTATGAAGAGTTTGTTTTGTTTTAGTTTGGACTACGCTGAGAATGAGTTAATTCTCAGCTGTTCTAATAAAATCTGTTTGTTTTGGAACTGTTTGCATCAACTACTACCTACTTGGGCACGGATCACAAGAATGAGTGGAAGACTCCTTTTAACACCCCACTGGGATGCTACCAATTTAAAGTACTCCCTTTTGGATTACAAGTAGCCCCTGGCGTGTTTATGTAATTAATTAATGAGGTGCTCCATGAACATTTATACAAAGGGGTCCTGATTTATCTTGATGGCATTCTTATTTACACTGAAACAAAAGCAGAACACATAAAACTAGTCCGAGCAGTTCTTGCTAAACTCCAAGCCACCAAACTCTATGCAAAACTCTCTAAATGCGAGTTCCACCAAGAAAGAATTGACTACCTGGGATATAGAATATCCCACGAGGGGATAGAGATGGATCCACTTAAAGTAAAAGCTGTCATCGATTGGGAGCCACCCCAAACCTGTAAACAACTACAAAGTTTCCTTGGTTTTGCTAACTTTTACTGTCAATTCATTACAGCCTTTGCTAAAATTGCCCTCCCCATTACAAACTTCTTAAAGATGAAAGGGAGGGGGGAAACCAAAACCAAGGCAACCCCGTAACTGGACAACGGAATGCCAAGCGGCATTCGAAAAACTCAAACAACCATTCTCAGCCAAACCTGTCCTAAAACACTCAGACCCAGAACAACCATTTGTTATCCAAGCAGATGCCAGTGATGTGGCAGTAGGAGCAGTCCTACTTCAAAATAATGAACAGGGGCAGTGGCAACCATGTGCATAGACATCCAAGAAATTGACAGAAACTGAACAAAGATGGGTCATATGGGAGAAAGAGGCTTATGTAGTACGATGGGCTCCCCTCACTTGGAGACAATTCTTAGAAGGGAACAAAATACCCTTTGAAGTCTGGACTGATCATAAAAACTTAGAAGCTCTGAAGATCCCACGAAAACTCTCCCCCAAACAAGTAAGTTGGGCACAATATTTAACCATTTTAATTTTACCCTCAAATATCTCCCAGGAGGGAAAAATTTCTTAACTGATGCCCTGTCCAGAAAACCCCAATACAACAGTAAAAAGACTGAAATTGTTAAACCTATGCTCCAAACACCCAGCTAGCCGCCAAAGTAGTTACCCAAGCACAAGCCAAAAATGAACTGCTTGCCAACAATGCAATGGTCACAAATTTAAGGGGGCACTACTTAGGACGACTGGTTCCAGGCACATATAAATATTTGTTTGTTCAAAGATGATTTAGCCTGGGTGGAAAACAAACTTTACGTCCCTGCTAGCCAAAGATTGGATCTTATGAAACGATGCCACGACTTCAAGATAGCTGGACATTTCAGATTTGTGAAAATGCTACACCTAATCAAAAGGCAATTCTGGTGGCAATCCCTTAAAAAGGACATTGAGAGCTACATGGCTAGCTGCCCCACCTGTGCAGCTGGAAAAAGACAACAAGGAAAATCCCCAGGGCTTTTACAAACTATAGCAGACCCTTCAGCATCTTGGAGAGAAATTTCTACAGATTTTATAGTGGAGCTGCCTGAAAGTATGGGAAACACAGTTATTTGGGTTGTAAAGGACCTCTTTTCAAAACAGGTCCATTTCAGTTCCATTTTGGACCTCACCATCCTGTAGAGATGGTGACAGTGGAGGGCACAGACTGCTGATCCCAGGGACACCGCAAAGTCCCTGGTGGATCCAGGAGAAGCCCTTTTTTCCAGCGGCAAAGAGGCAGCCATTAAAGCTGCTGAAGTTGGGACAGCTCCGTAATGCAAGAGATTGGAAGAAAGTGTGTCAGCTTGGTGAGAGAACTTTTAAATAGACTATTTGAGAGAACACCCCGAGGTGAAAAGAAAGTCAAAACTGAAAGACAGAAGAAGTTAAGCGGCAGAATTAAGCCTGAGTCTAAGGTAGCTTTCCCTATTTTTCAACTACTTCTACTTGTGGAATGGATGATTTTACTCTTTAACTTGGACTGGACTGGATTGAACTGGAGAATTCTATTTTATTTACTTAACTGCCAAATTTTACAGTGCCTTTTTAGTACAAATTTTCTCTGGTTTTATTTTTTGTCTACTTTATTTTTTTTTCTTTTTCTCTCCATTTTTATTTTATTGTGTATTGAATATATGAAGGGATGGGAAAGTAGAGAAAATAAGTAACACTGCCATCTAATGGACTGGAAGTATTGTATCCCCCACCCCCCACCCCCGGTTTAAGAAAGTAACAACTGTGCTACATTTCAAGGATTCTGAGCCTATTTATAGATAAGATAGTGGGAAGAGCTTCAAAGACCGTCTGCAGGAATGTTTATTCAGGTACTCTTCTGGGAAACTATTAGTGGCAGGAGTCTGAGATTGAAAAGAAGACTGCAGTGACTCTGGAAAGAGAGCTGTAAATATTTGAGACTTAACAAAAGCATTTTTGGGTACTATACAGTTGTGGATTTTTCTTTCAGACCGAAAGTTTATTTTTTCTCCTTCCTTTTTTTTTTCCAGTGTCACTTCTCCACTTCCCCCCTATTCAATTATTTTTAGCTGGACTGTGATCTTTTGGAGGACTT
>JANHZT010002734.1:15963-26088 GCA_032468215.1 Stegonotus admiraltiensis | reverse complement strand
CCCCATCTATTCTCTGCCTCCCAAGTCCCAGCTGATTGGGAGGAAATGAGGATTTTGCAGTATCCTTCCCCTGGAGTGAGGCGGGAATGGAGATTTTACAGTATCCTTCCTCTGCCACACCCACAAAGCCATGTCACATCCACCAAGCCACACCCACAGAACTGGTAGTAAAAAATTTGAAACCCACCACTGGAACCAACATGGTGTATCCAATAAAGTTTTACTTTTGGGAATTCAGTTCTCCTGAGAGTGTTTCCTTGTTTTGGGTTCTTTAATAGGACAATTGACATTCATTTCACAGAGTGAAAAGCTGTTGCCACAGCAAAGCCTGAATCGCTGCCCCCTTGGGAGGCACCAATACTCACTCAAGTAGATGCTGGAGTGCAGATGGTAGTAACCCAATCCAAAGGGAGAGTGGAGAAGATGGAGCAAGCACTGGTGTGTGAGGAGGGGATCATGGCTGGATCCATTTGCCCTGACCCGAAGGCACAATGGCCGAGTGGAGTGGGAAAGGCGGTCAAGTTGGGGTTCCCCTTTGTTCCATCTGGAGTGGCTGTGATTCAAGAGAGCAAATGGAAGGCACGGAGACTAGGAAGAGCCAGGTGAGTGGAAATTCCTAGCAGCATGTTGTAGCCCATCTATGGAGCAACTGTGGGAGAGATTTGTCAGAATGGGGATGCGTGGAGAAGCACCAGTGAATCCATCAATTCCAGGAGCAGGGCTTGGGATGGGAGCCCCTCCCCTTCTCCACCACACACAGAGAGACTGGGGAGTATTGTCCAAGGAGTTGGGGCTCACCCAACAAGGGATGCCATTCTCCCTCCTGTGGCTGTGGGACAAGCCCAGGGAATCCCTGCAGTGGCAGGAGCCCAGGCACAAGCAACCCCCCCACCCAGGTTGGAGGGCTGCAACCAAGCTGTATGCTAGTTTGGGATGTTTGGGAGCCCACATTTCTAAAAGCTGGGTTTGACAGGCAGCCAAAGAAGCTAGCCTTCATCCTGAACCAGTCATGGAATCATGTGGAGTGGTACAGGGCAATGTACTCAGATAAAGCTGCCAATGTGAATGCCATCACATCAAATCTAGAGAATGATGTGGCAGAGTGGGTGATGTGCCTCCACGATGAAGGGGGTTCTGAGCTGGGGAATGCAGATGTCTTCCTAGATGAACTTCAATCCAGGTTTGGAGACCCTGCCCAGATCCACCGAGCACAATCCGGGATCCATGCCATAAGGCAGGGGAGCCAGCCAATAGCTGAATATGTTCAGGAGTTCTGCAGCCTGTCTGGGAAGCTGAGAGGATGGCTGGAATGCTTATTGGTCTACCACTTCTGAGATGGACTAAATAAGTAGCAATACCAAAATTGCCTACCCTGTGGAATTCCAGACAACTTCAGGGGATGGTACCAACTGGCGATCACAGTGGAACTTGACCTGTTGGAGTACGGGTGAGGGTCACTCTGATGAGGCCAGGAGAGATGTCTGCCAATGTGCAAGGTATCAACAGCCCCACCTGCCACCTCTAGGGACAGCCCATGTTGCCTGCCTGGAGCCTGCTTCTGATATGGAAAAGAGGGCCATCAAGCAGCCAACTACCCAGCACCAGAACCCATGTTGGCAGCAAGGGGCCCAGGTCAACTGAAGGCCAAGAATATGCCAAGGAAGGGAAAAGAGAAGATGCAGGTGGCACAGCAGGTCATGGAGATCTCTTCCCCTTCTCCAACCCCCAGGAACCCCAACCTTCTACATGAGCAACAGCGAGGGGGAGGATGATGTAAGTACAACCATTGCCCCTTTGACTGCCCAGGTGGAGATGCTAGTGCCCTATTCAGGGGTGAGATGGGTCTTTACAGCCCTGGTAGAGTCAGGTTGCACCCACTGCTTAGTTACTCTGTGGACTGATGGGACTGAGTCTTAAAAATTGAGGCAACCTATGAAGTTTGAGCAAGTCGATGCCTCTCTTACTGAGGGCTGCCACCCACATGCCTAACTGAAGCAGTTACCCTGAGATCAGGAAGCCAGGAAACTATATATTTCATAGTAGCCCCCAAAATGGCAGAGACTATGATATTGGGGTTGGTGTGGCTGAAGAAGTGGAACCCAGCGGTTGACTGCAAAAGCAACTGGCACTGGAGGAGTAGAGCAAGGCAGGATGCAACCCATAGGAGTGAAGTGCAGAGACAGCAAGAGCCTGCTGGTGGGGAGGGGAAAGATAGAGCCCACCATTAACCAAAGGTGGCCAAGAGGGGCTGACCACTCCTAAGGAATACCTAGCAGAAGCATTCAGTGAGTGGGAGTCAGATGTACTCCCTCCCCATCACCCCACTGACTGTGCCAGCCATTGAGATACTACTTGGGGGCAAAATTACTAAAGCCAGAGATGTACTCAATGACTCCAAGAAAGATGGAGGAGCTCAGGAATTTCATGATAAAAATGTAGCTAGTGGTTTCATCCAACTGGCAAAATCTAGGTTGGCAGCCCCAGTGATCTTTCAAGAGAAGAAAGATGGGTCTTTGAGATTGTGCATGGACTTTCATGGGCTCAATGGTGTCTGTGTGGAAAATATGTACCCCCGCCCCCTAATGAAAAACATGCTGGGACACCTGGCAAAGAGAACGGTGTTCACCAAGCTAGACCTGAGAGAAGCATATTACCGGGTAAGCATAAAAGAAGGTGATGAGTGGGAAACCACTTTCAATTGTCCCTTAGGGTGTTTCCAATTCCGGGTGATGCCTTTTGGGCTGCAGGGAGCAACCATGGTGTTCATGCAGCTAATCAATGAGATGTTGCATGAGCACCTATATAAGGGGGTGTTGGTATAACTGAATGGTATCCTCATTTATTCTGAGACAAGGGAAAACCACATGAAATTAGTGTGGGGAGTGCTAAGAAAACTATTGAAAGTTAAGTTCTACACTAAACTATCCAAGTGCGACTTCCACAAAACCAGTTTAGACTAACTGTGGTATCGCATCTCCAGTAAGGGGTTGGAGATGGATCCTGGAAAGGTGAAGGCCATTCTGGAGTGGGAAGCCCCTCGCACCAGAAAGCAACTGCAGAGCTTCTTGGGCTTCGCCAACTTCTACTACCAATTGATCCCTTTGTTTTCACAGATAGCCCTGCCTATCACCGAACTATTAAAAATGGCCAGAGGGAGAGTGAAGCCTAAACTAAACCAGCTGCTCTCTTAGACTATGGAATGGCAAGCAGCTTTCAAAAACCTTTAAAGGCTTTTTGCAACAGAGCCAACCCTTAAGCACCCGAATCCAGAGGAAACTTTTGTAATACAAACTGATGACAATGATGTGGCAGTGGGTGATGTTTTGCTTCAAAAAAATGCAAAGGGGATGCTGCAACCCTGCACCTACACTTCCTGGAAGCTGACCAACACCGAAAGGCATTGGGTGGTGTGGGAGAAGAAAGTGTATGTCGTTTGTTGGGCGCTGCTGACTTGGAGGCAATTCCTAGAAAGCAATAAGATTCCGTTCGAAGTGTGTGCTGACCACAAGAACCTGGAATCCTTAAGAACCCTGAGGAAGCTATCCTCTAAACAAGAGAGATGGGTGAAGTACTTTAATCGGTTTAACTTCACCCTTTGATACTTGCCGGGGGGAAGAATTTCCTCACTGATGTGCTCTCTCAGATGCCCAATACAAAAGCACTTGAGAAGAAATAGTTAATGTCATTCCACCCAGGCAACTGGCAGTGCAGGTCTCAGCGAGGCAGCTGTGGCTAGCCACTCCTCAGCCAGCCAATGGCACACTGATCCAACAGCTAAAAGAGGCCCTGAATGGCTCAGAAATCACAAAGCCGACCTCACAATGAGGGAGGACCTGGTGTGGAAGGGAGACAAGCTGTATGTTCCAGCCAGCCAGAGGATCCAAATCCTACAAAGGAGTCATAATGTAAAGCCAGCTGGACACTTTGGGTTGTAAAAACTCTTCACCTGGCTAAAAGACAATTCTGGTGGCTCAAGATGAAGAAGAACATAGAGAACTATGTAACCATAGTAGCTGGTGTGTGCCTCTATAAAATGATTGCCATGGAAGACCCCTTGGTTGCTACAGCTGGTGGTTAACCCTAGCAGACCATGGGAGGAAATCACCATAGATTTCATAGTGGAACTGCCGGAGAGTAATAGGAGCACCATGATCTGGATTGTGGTTGACCTGTTTTCAAAACAAATGCACTTCATCATATACCCAAAGCTTCTCTCAGCCTGGATGTTGGCCAAGATGTTCATGCAGCACATCAGCCAGCTGCATGGGGTCCCAAGATACATCATTTCAAATGGGGGGGGGGGGGTGCAGTTTACAGCAAAGTTTTGCCTGGAAGTTCCTAAAGCAAATAGGGTCAGCTCTGGCCCCTTGGGGCAGCACAAATACTGCTTTTGCCCTTCTCTTTCTGTGCGCAGCGGTTCTGCTTCTTGGGCCACTTCCCCGAAGCCAGCAGCTCCGTGGCCAGCTGCTTTGCTTTTTCCCTCTTTTTGGGAGGCTTGTGGGAGGCTTTTTGGTGAACAGGAGAACGGTCTGTGCTGAGCTTGAGGAATGGATGACAGGCAGGAAAAAAACCCTCCCTGCTTTCCTCCTGTTCATCAAAAAGCCTCCATTTCAAACACTGAAGGTTCGGAATGGAGGCGATGGTGCGTTCACAGCGCATCCTGCTCACCAAGTCTGGCCTGCTGTACCTCAAAAAAAGTAAGACTGCCTTGAAAATAAGCCCAAATGCTTATTTTCAATTCTAAAAGAAAATAAGACTCTGTCTTATTTTCTGAGAGACATGGTATTACTCATTTATTTGAATCCAGTATTTATGTAAAGCCCTCTTACTTTGAGATTACAATACTATGGCCGATTCCTTGTGATTGAGACCTACTGAAGTTTGGAGCAGAGATGGAAGTGACTTACTGGAACTCTTAAATATAGAATGTACATCATTCACATGCTAGTCAAGGTTAGTATAATGTACAGAGAAATACATTGTTTTTCCTTATAAATTCATCTTGTAGGAAGAAAAATCCATCTGGTTCAGTTTCAAACTGGGAGAAAGGTGCTGGAGGCTGATTGGAAAGGAAGTTTATTGATGAGGAGAACCAGCAACAGCATGTGGTTCTGGGGCAGCTGACAAATTAACTTTATGAGTGCAAGAGTTTTTATACAGTTTCTGAAATGCTGCAGGGATTGTGTAATGTAGTGAGCCTGGTGTCTCTTGCTATTCTAATGGTGGTGGGTTAATCCTATTATGTACTAAAAGGTCATGACCTGTCCTTAGAATCTGAATGGGGGAAGGATATAAATTTCAACCACATCACTGGAGGTGAAGGTGTTTTGTTTGTGAATAGGCTGGCCCAGGATTTCTTAGTGGGCCCAAAATCTTCATCTCTACTGATTTCTGTTGGAGGCTGTTTTACTAACAGAAAATTGGGCCTGCTTTCTGCTTCTAAGAGCATGTTTCTCCGTTTCTTCTTTGGGGAAATATAATAGTCTGCCTCTTTTAATATCCCCCAAAATATTTCATTCTTGGGGGGGGGGCTCCCGAAAAAATTTAAATTAAATATTATAAGTAATATCTGACTGTTTTCAGCAGAACTCATAATTGGAATGTGTTGTTTAATGCACATAAATACAATTAGCTCTTTGGAATGCTCCTTAAATTTAATCATAACAAAATCATGCTAAGAGAAAAAGGTCATCAAACAGAAGTGTCTTTTTCATTATTAACAAAGCCCCTGAGGATGGATTACTCTCCTAAAATATGGAGGAGCCAGCTATGAAAATCTACACTACTATCTTAGGAGGACTTGGGATATTTGGAAGAAAATACAGAAGTGCAGAAAGAGGCAAAAGAAAATGTTTTTGGGGAATGAAAGTATACAAAGAGGCAGTCCTGAAAAATATAAATTTGGAGTCAGAAGTATACAAATGTGATGGGAAATGTAGTTGGAAATATCTGGTGATAACTTTTGTCCAATGCCCTCCTGATATGTGGGGAAAAGAACTCTGACAATTCCTAGAAAGCATAGCACATATAACTTATGATAGAGAGGTGAGAAAGAAACAACCAAAGCTGCTTATTATGCATTTTAGATGTTCATAAAAAGTGTAATTTCCTTCCTCAAATTCTGAAAATACTTAAACACATGCTATATTTAAGTAAGCAATTGAACTTCCTTAATTTCATGTGAAGAATATTCTAGTAGTGCCATGCATACTAAGCAAATGAGGCATCAAACCCTTAGAATGGTCTATGGTTGAAACACTTTTGTTAATTTAGTATTTTGTATGTAGACACACATGTTTGGATCAGTAACTGTATGGGATTGTTATTTATACTCATTGGAATGCTCTATAGACATGCTAACAGGGTCCCTGTCTCTTTTCAAGCCTGCTCTTTCACCTACCTAACCAGTCATGTCCCATCTGTTTGTACTTTAATTATCTAGGAAAAATGCTTGCAAAGATAAATACATAAAATCTACTGCAGCACATGCATATGTTCCAATGGTATTTTCCTCTCAAAATTTAGGAACATGTGACATAGATTATACTGACATTTCATCTTTCTTTTTCATGCACAAAAAGAACTATGCTTAAAGGCATTATATATGCCTGCTGTGTAATTACATTAATCAGAAAGAGCTTCATCTTGGTGTTCTTTTACTGTTACTATGGCAGCACCCGCATGTTTGCACAGAACAGAGCATAGCTGGGCCCACTCTTGAGCAGTCTTACAAACTTAAGATTCCAAAGGAAGGCAAGAGATACAGAGATATGCAGCTGAAAAAGGATAGGCATCAAACACTGCAATTCCTTAGCTTGCCTTAATCTTGGAAATTGCCAGGACCATGCTGTTTGGCAGTTAACATAAGGGACAAAACCGGCCATGCCAGCTACTATTATCTCAGTAGGAAATGAACAAATTTTATGGAGGTCACTATTTTCTTTGTGCTCCCTATCCTAAGCAGGGCAGTAGGAAACTGAAGTCAGGGGAAAAAATGGTATTAGGTAGTCCTTGATTTAAATCACAATAAGGACTGGAATTTCACTCATAACTTGTTGTGGTTGTAAGTTAAGGCACTCATGTGATCAGACCTGATTTTTCAACCATTTTAATAGTGTTTTTAAGTGAATCACACAGTTAAGTGAATGAGCAGTCTTTTTGTCAGTTTCCAGCAATAAACTTTGGAAACCAGCAAAAAGCATCACAATTTGCAGTCACGTGAGTATGGACACTGCAACATAAAAGCAAGCCAGTTGCCAAATGCCCAAAGTACAAATGTGTCAAGTGTTTATATATGGCATTTTACAATGGCTGGAAATGCACAATGACTATAAATTATCCATTCTGATGCCAGTTGTTAAATGACCGGTTGTAAGTTGAGAACTTCTCTTTTGAGTATTACCTCAAATAATAAACTGAATTTTGGCTGAATTGTTCTATGTTGTTTGAACTAGACCTTACAGAAACCTAATAACATTTCTTAAGAAATAATAGCCACCAAATCCCTAGTTTTTCTGAGTAAACATAGTCAAGATCACATTGTCAAGTTCAATGAGGCAGTATTTTTGACTTTGGAGTAACACTTGTTCTATTCTTTTTAAGATCAAATTCTATCTCTAACAGTACCATCTTTTCAAAATGGCCTTGATAATAATGGTGTCAAATTCAGACCTGACCTTCAGCAGTGATAGCACGTTATACTGAAATACATTATCTATCACCATCCCATAGTTTTACATAATTTTAAAATATCTCACAACTTCTGCTAAACAGGAATAGAATAAGCTGAAGTGTGGGAGGACATTGGCTGAACAATTACCAAAAATAGCAAGACAAGTCAAACACAATGTTCCTTACATGCAATATTTTGAACTAATAAACTCTTACATATTCTTATTACTTCTCTTTATTCCTTCAAAATATTTTTCCTTGATATGGGTAAAAACGTGATACATTCACAGTACAATTTGATTTTTCAGGTATGTCTTGTGAATAGACCAGAAAGTTATATTTGCGTAATGTGCTTGTTGAACTAGACTTTAGGTAACTAACAGGTAAAGAAAACAAGTGAAGTTAAAGATTTGTCTGGAGAAATGGCTGATATTAAATTCATTTCAAAAAGGCTACATTCACTCTATCCCTTATTCTGATGCATCCAGCTATCCCCACAGATAGAGACCTCCTATTAAACATTGGGAGGCTACAACTGAGCATAGCAAATGGATGTAGTTTCATGCAACTAGAACCAGCCCAGAAGCAACTCCAAGGCTATGTGATCTCACTGTCATCTACAGTATATATGGAAGTTGGGATAATTTATTTCTAGCTCAACTGTAATGTAGCTAGATTTTCATAAAATCTGACCTTTCTATGTGCAGAGTAAATGCTCTGTAGAGCTGATAGTGGGTCCATGATGCTTTGTAATACCAAAAAATGTACATTAGTTTCCCCCTGTTGTATTTTAGTTTTTATTACAGTTTTTTTTAGATCTGCCATGCTTGGAATGACATATAACCCTAGTAGAACAATAATTTAAAATGCAATAAAAATAAACTTATGTCATCATGCCTTCTTGGACTTGAGCCAATCTCTGTTTCCTTCCTATTGAGGTTCAGATGGTGTACCATCTTGCTAGGATGCTATCATTGCTGCAGATGCTATTAAAGCAATTGGAACAAATTTTTAAAAAATCAATCTTCCTGGCTCTCTGTCCTTCATTGAGAATATTCTTTTTAAAAATGCCAGGAAAATGAACAACATGAACTAAAAATTGATGGATTAGGATGCTGACTTAATGTAGTTCTTTGCATTTTATTATTGGGCAACTGGAAAGAAAAACTGATTTGAGTTACACAATTCTCATCATACTGAGTTGGCAGTAGTGAAAAACATTCCAGGTGCTTTTAAAAAATTGAGGAGTAGAAACAGTGCTGCTGTGAAGATCCACCAAGAGATGTGCCAAAAGTGGCAGAATCCATTCTCACTTACTTACCAGTGTAACACTAAGCTCAATGGTGCTATTGTCTGTAAAAGTGCTAGTTATTATGCATCAGTACTTTTTTCTTCTCCACTTCTTCAGTCAAACTTTAAACACACACATGTACAGACACTTTACTTGTGTAAGTAAAGTGAATATTTTTTCACTTATGCATTCCTTTACAATGAGAACCATGTTGTACTGATGATCACCAGCTCTTCCTGAGGTCTAAGATATCTTGTAGGATTGTAATTTCACTTCCCTACACAATTATAGCTAAGCTCATAAAATGCCCTGGATCACAAACTAGTCACACTCATTTTAGTTTAGTGTGATCCATGAATTTAGGATGTACAAAATGTTCTAATATTTGAAAGGTTGAAATAGTTGTTTGGAGTGTTCAGATCTTGACACAGAGTATGCATTTTCCAACAGTTTTGTTTTAGGTTAGAACACACTATAGGGAACAAAGCTTGGCTATTTCATGCATGTACATACGGAATTTCTTTTTTAATTTCAATCAAATTGTATAGTAACACGAAATTGCCTTGTCCTTACTGCTATTGGTTTATATTAAATCAGATTAGATATAGAGTTCTGGGTCAAAGAAATTAACTTAGCACATGGGTAGACTGAAGCAGTAGTGGACTTTATCCTCTTATTGTAGAACAAGAATGAGGAAAGCTGTAACTAATCAATTGCTAAAGTGAAGTTGCAAATTGTAAATGCCAAGATAATCATGGATGGTTAGAGTTGATTTATTTAGATTATTGAAGCATAGAGTCATAGAGCTGGAAGGGACCTTGGAGTTCTTCTACTCCAATCTTTTCTTGAAAACCTCTAGTGATAAAGCACCCACAACTATGGGAGGCATGCTGCTTGATTGATTAATCGTTCACACTGTCAGGAAATTCCTACTTATTTCCAAGTTGGTTCTCCTCTGACAAGCTTCCACCCATTGCTTCTTGTCCTGCCCTCAGGTGCTTTGAAGATTAAATCAAACTCCTCTTCCCTGTGACAGCCTTCAAATATTGGAAGATTGCTATCATAGCTCCCTGAAGCCTTCTCTTCCTTAAGCTAAATGTACCTTGTTCCCTCAGCTGTTCGTCATACGACTCCAGACCCCTTATTTTCTTGATTGTTCTTCT
>JANHZT010002732.1:16223-30184 GCA_032468215.1 Stegonotus admiraltiensis | reverse complement strand
GTCTTAGGAATTCTGGGAGTTGAAGTCCACAGGGTGTGAAAGAGCCAAGTTTGCCTACCACTGGTATAGGGTCTCCTACTTGAGCAGGGGGTTGAACTAGAAGACCTCAAGGGTCCCTTCCAACTCTGTTATTCTGTTATTCTCTCTCTTCCTATCCTTATTCTGATCCACTGCCTCGAACCTGATCACAAAAATCAAGTCTCCGTAACAGCAGTAGCAATAGCGCTTACAGACAGCTTCACAGTGCTTCTCTAAGCAGAGTCAGCATAATCCTTTCAGTATGAAAAAAATTTGGTGACTACAACGCAATTGGTCACGTTTGTCTACTTTCTCCATTAACTGGCCAAATAAACCAATGTTTGTTATTTCAAGGTTAAGACTGCGTTTCTTGCGGCTTACAGGGGCAACCCACTCATCAGTCTGAATTACGCAATCCTGCTATACAATCAAGGTGATAAGAAGGGGGCTGTTGCTCAGTACTACGAGATGCAAAGAAAGGTCCATGCGTTAAAAGAGAGCACCCTGGATTTTGACCCCGAGGTATGTTGATGGTAAACTACTAATGGGAGCTTCCACAGCAGGGGAGCAGAATGGTTGACTTAAATCAGAGGTGTTCTCTTAGAGGAGATACCTCTGTTACTGAAAGTGGTATCTTCTTAAACCTGCGCCTTATTCAAGTCAGAGCATTCAATTTCTGTCCCTCTCAAATATTAAAATGGCTTCTGGCAACCGCCGACAAGTCGAGACCTTTTTCTGAATGGATCTCTCACGGTTCTCCTATTTCCTTCAGTGAAGCCAAAATCTGCCGCGTGATTTGACCAGGCATTCAATTTTCCTTCTTTTGCATGGTCAGATGGTGGACATAGCCCAGAGACTGGGCACTTCCTTACAGCTTGGAGAGGTTGCAATATGGGCTAAACCTGGTAAAGACTCAAAACCGAAGTCACGAGGGGCTGCATCCAGCGCGCAGCCATTGGGTTCCAATCAAGCTCTGGGGCAGGCAATGTCTTCTGCGGCTGGCTACGCAAAGACCATGAGTCAAGGTAGGTCTTCTGGCCCTCGTTGTCTTAAGCAGAATCCATCCTGCCTTCTCGGTTCTTCTCAAGAACTCCAAAAACTGGGAGCTACTCAATCAAGCTTGGTTTCAACGGCCCCTGACATACCTTGGCAATGGTTGGTTGGCTGGTTTAGCTCAGGGGTCTCCAAACTTGGCACTTCTGGGAAATTCTGGGAGTTGAAGTCTACAGGTCTTAAAAGTTACCAAGTTTGGAGACCCTTGGTTTAGCCACATCTTTGTATCTAGTGTTTCCCCGGCCTAGATTAAAAGGAAAGGTGGCCATAACTAGAGATAGGTAGAGCATCGTATCTTGATTCCATAGCTGTGTCTTCTCCTTCATATCAAATATTTATTTATCTATTTTGATTGGAAGCTGCCCAGAGTTGATTGAAAGATGGGTGGCTATATAAATATTTTAAATAAATAACTATTTAAACCACATCACCTCCCATCTCACAAAAGTAACTCCCGGCAGCAAAGGGTTAAAAACCACAACAGTTTAAGCACAATTGGGGCATCCAACATAACACAACATGGGTAAAAAAACATTAAGCAGCAGAGCTCCTCTGACCCAAATAAGGGGAAGGACAAGAGGGGAAACCCTCCGATGAAATCTCAATTCTGCTGCACAGAAAAGTACCCACATAAGATTTCCCTTTTGTCTTGTTGATGGCAGGGAAGCAGAGAGAGAAAGAGAGAATATGAACAGGAAGAAGTAGAAAGGAAGCCTACAGCACGTTGCCCAGTGTCTCTTCAAGGTGGTGGCCCCGGAGTGAGGGAAGAAGCAGTTGAGTGATTTAAGAACCAAATTCAGAGTTGTAAAATTGTATATACGAGAATTTTTTAATTAAAAGAAGGAAGCAAATAAAAGAAAAAGGGTGATAGGGCAGAATGAGAAAGTGGAAAATTCTTGACTGACTAATAAGCCCTAATTGAGTCCTTCAGTGCATCCCTCTATCTGAGGGTGATGGACAGTTAAGAAATACCAGATATAAATTAATCCTAAAGGGACATCCAAATGTCTCAAACCTCTAGATGTTTAGGTTCTTTACCATATTTCAGTTCCTTTGATAGTGAAAAAGCATAACAGATCCATAAAATAAACTTAAGTGGTGGAGATCAAGAATGAAGTACAGAAATGTTGACCTTCCAGCATCAGAAAAGATGCTGGAAAAGTGATAATTTCACATTTTAACCGGAAGAGGAGAATATTGGTATCACTGCTTTGTGCTCTCTCCCCTTCTCCAGTTATTGGAAGCTCAACTCATCTGGCCAAGGTTCCTTCCTTACCTTTGGAGCCTAAACCCAACGAACCTCCTCCTCCTAAGGAACCCTCATCTACTCTAAAACCACGGGAGCAAATTCAACCCATTGAAGAAGCTGAGGAATCTTGAAGAGAGGGCCAACTTGGAACTGCTTGTAGAGTGTCCTATTCCACCTATTTAATGCATAGGAACAAAGTGCATTTAGTATCCTACAAACTTTGCCCCAGACCAAAGAGTGCAGCAGTCCTCTCGCTCACAATTACCTGAGGAGATACTTGGAAGTTGTGTTGTTTCCTTAACATTCCATACGTAGGCTAATGAAAGATGCCATAAAGATAGGGACAAGGTTTGAGTTGCTTTCCCTGGAAGCTATTGGACCTTCATAACAAGAAGAGAAGTGAGTTTATTAAGTTTCTACTAAGAGATTTTGAGAGTATAAACCAGAGGTCTTCAAACTTGGCAGCTTTAAGACTTGTGGACTTCAACTCCCAGAATTCTCCAGCCAGCAGCTGGAGTCCACAAGTCTTAAAGCTGCCAAGTTTGAAGACCTCTGGTATAAGCACTTTCTAGTCTCATATTTTTCTAGTGATGCCGAGTTACTTTTTGGTAACATTTTGAGCCATACGAGTCGTGATGGCGCAGTGGTTAGAATGCAGGGTTGTAGGCTAATTCTGCTGACTGCCATCAGTTCGATCCTGACCAACTCAAGGTTGACTCAGCCTTCCATCCTTTCTGAGGTCGGTAAAATGAGGACCCAGATTGTTGGGGGCAATAGGCTGACTCTCTAAACTGCTTAGAGAGGGCCGTAAAGCACTGTGAAGCAGTATATAAGTCTACAAGCTATTGCTAGTGCGACTTTTGGACTCATCACCCAACTGTTCTATTGAATGGTAACCAGAGGAATCTATTTGTATATTCCTCAAACAAATAACTGGGTAGAATCCAGCTGCTTTTGTATGACCTCTGTGTTTCCTGCCAGTTTTGAACCCTGTGGAAGCACCTAAGAGGAGCAGATTTCATCTTCCTTCACCAATCCCTTGATGGTGGAATTTACTACTGGATGACATACGTAGTAGAGAAGTACGTATGAGCTCGCTTCGGCAGAACATATACCAAAATTGAGACGTACGCATATTGGATGGGTTAAGGATCCTTCTGTATAAATAAAAATGTGATGAATTAACTAAAATCCCTTCTACTGTATATATTACTTTCCCCATGGTTCATTTAACAACCGCAGGTTCCATTATAGTCATGTGGAGGAATTAGCAAGAAAAGGAGGAGCGGGTTTCAGCTTATCATGATTATACTTGGACAGAGCAAACTGAAGCTTGAGCACTGAAACCATGGCCAACGCATGGAATTTTATAGAAGAGATGTTAGTAAAGTAGAGAAAAGCCCTCCACATACTGAACAGTATGTCAGACGTGGAAGCCATCTTTTACGTTTGGGCCTTCAGGCCTGCCGTATCTTCTTCTGTGGGAAAATGGGAGGGGGGATTGCATAGAGTGTACATGATATGTAGTCAAAATAACATTCTTTTCTCAGAGTCATTGCCCTAGCACCTGGAGTCGGATGACTGGGAGGTGTCTTCAGTTTGGATGGTGCTTTGATTGGACCATGAGATGGACAAGAGGGTGCTGGGCAGGGACTTGAACTTTCACTTGGGGGGTGGAGGGGAACCTGGAAACTCAGATTTGGGTTTTCCCAGATGTGCCAATATGACATCTTCAATAAAAGGGAACTTTGAGGAAACTCAAACCTCGGAGTCTTTTTTTAGTTGGGGGTGTTACTTGGAACCCTGACACAGTAATTTTTCCCAATGTAAGCAGGAACACAGCTGAAGTTGTAAAAGGCAGTGGCCCATTGTCTGCTGCAAGGACAGTTTCCCAGCTTCAATCGCATTTCTTGGTAAGTTTAGAAAACTAAAGTCCCTTTCTTTGAAACCCTAGAGCCGTGGGGGCGCAGTGGTCAGAATGCAGTACTGCAGGCTATTTCTGCTGACTGCCGGCTCCTGGCAGTTCGATCCTGACGGCTCAAGGTTGACTCAGCCTTCCATCCTTCCGAGGTGGGTAAAACGAGTACCCAGATTGTTGAGGGCAATATGCTGACTCTCTAAACTGCTTAGAGAGGGCTATAAAGCACCGTGAAGCAGTATATAAGTGCTATTGCTATTGCACTGCTCTGTTTTGGCGAGAAGCAGCATCCTGTTAGCTTTTTGGGGTATCTGTGAAGTATAAAAAAAACACCGAGGCCACTTTTGTACATTAAATGCAAAACAACATTTATTGAAAACACCATTGCACAGCATTGTAAGATTTTTTTTTTACACCCATATATATATATATATATATATATATAATCGAGACCTCGTACATCATTAAAAAAATACTTATTTCATAGGAACTGTGCAGGCAGAATACTTTGGCAAGAAAAGCTATTCAAGACATCTCTTCAGAGAAGGCTCCTAAAAATGGTCCACTCAATCCCTGCTATTTATTTATTGGAAAGAAAGAAATAGAGAGAGAGAAAGGAAGGAAGGAAGGAAGGAGAGGAAAAGAAAATGAAAGAAAGAAAGAAAGAAAGAAAAGAAAAGAAAAAAGAAAAAGACGCAGTTTTCATGTCACAGTTGAGTTTTACAACTGTATGTTTCACAACTGCCTGGCACCAAGAAAAATGGATGCCAATGCTTTATCCTAGGGCTGCCCCAACTTTGGCAGCTTTAAGACTTGTGGACTTTAGCTCCCAGAATTCCCCATGCTGCGGACACCCCCGATTTACACCTATTTAATCTACACAGTTTAAAGCATTGTATCTCCTACACTTGGACCTCCAGCCAACAGCTCCCTGAGAATTTGGATAATATGATTGCAATAAATTACTTTTGATTCAAATGAAAACGATCAGGCGAATGCTATGTACAAGGGAACCATAGGAAGAAGCCTCCTGGGATTCAGGAAAGCTCACACACCTGTAATTATAATTTCTTTTAGCAGTCAGCCTGGGCCATCACCTTGTAGCTCAGTTCTCCCCTTCAAATATATTTGGGCAACTACAGAATTTCTACTTCAGGTATCAGCTGGGAGTTTTAACTCCATCCACACTTGAAGGAGGCCACGTGAAGGAGGATAAAGGAAGTTGTGTAAATCTTCAGCTGGTATTGCTGCTTTGCTTTAGTGCAGGGCTCACCAAACGTAATTTTTAAGACTCGTGGACTTCAACTCCCAGAATTCTGGGAGTTCAAGTCCACGAGTCTTAAAAGTTTCCAAGTTTGGAGGCTGCTGCTCTACCATGGTGTTTTTCAACCTTGCCAAATTCCTCAGTCAGAATTATAGGAACTGAAGTCTACACGTTTTGACCAATGTTGACAAACACTGTTCCAGCGGAACAGGTAGGGAAAGCTATCAAGGATCTGCCAAAAATGGACACTTTTTTTGGGTACAAACAATACACTTTAAAAGATCTCAAGTAAACTTGGCTATATTCCAGAGTAAAAGGAATGCAGTAAAGCAAAAAGGCCACAGATAAGGAAACATGGGAATGGAACATAAGATCAGGCAATGGATCTCCCAATCCAGCCTGGATGATTTGTTAACTAGGATTAAATTGCTAAAAAAAAAAGCTTGCTAGGTTTGTACAAGATGGAATAGACCTTGAAATCTAAAAGGAACTAAGACAAGGAGCGGAAACAACAACTATGGAGTGTTTGTCCCACATAGCCACCAAATAGTGGCCCCTGTGGAATTAAAGCAGTGCATCGTTATAAGCAGTGCAAAATCTGCAGACTAGGGATGTCAAATACAAGGACTGGGGGCCGGATTCGGCCCACGGGGTGCTTATATCTGGCCCGTGGGGCTGCCCTGGAAACAGCAAAGGACTAGCCCGCATTGCCTTTGCCAGCGACAACAGAGCTCAGGAGAGCTGCGAGCAATCAGGACACCACAAGGGCCCCTGACACGAGTGATGTCGAGCTGGCCATGCCCACCCTGGCCACGCCCCCCTCTGAGGTCTTTGACACCCCTGCTGTAGAAGGAAGCTGCACATTTAACTGCCACCATTTCTCTCATAAAAAAAGAGCAGGTGCAAAAAAAAGAAATACATATTCAAGTCTTCTAATTTTTTAAGCTGCTAGTTCCTCATTGCCACCATTCTGGCGTTCCCTCTTCCAACTGGACTTCGAGTAGAAGCCCACCCAAAGGGGTCCCATTTCCATTGGAGTTCTCGCCTATTCAGTCAGGCAAAGAAAACGGCATCCTGGAAATGACAAGTATGAAACGTCCGTACCCCACCACCACCACCACCACCACCACCGCGGTCTCGATGCGAGCCGTTATCATTGCTTTCCGGTGAAAAGATAGGATCCAGTTTTTCCAGAACAGGATCCAAAGAAGCGTTTCAAGTGAACATCTATTCCGTCTAAAAACGTGTCCGCTTCACAGGAATGCAACGTTTTGGTGATTTCAGTCGGGGACAGGGATGAACCCAAGGGTGGGCTGCTGGGGGTTCACAGGGGTTCAGGAGAGCCTCTAGCTAAGATCCTGTGCAGTTCAGAGAACCCCCAAATCCCACTCCTGGCTGGCCCTGCCCCACCTCTCCCCTCCACAGAGTCCCCACGCAGACCGTTTTGGATGCAGGTAAGTGCAGGGCGCGTGTGGAGGCTCAGGGAGGGCAAAAAATAGGCCTACCGAAAGTTTGGGCCCGTTTCTGGCCTCCAGAGGCCCTCCGGAGCCTGGGGAGCTTGTTTTTGCCCTCCCAGAGGCTCGAGAAAAGCCTCCAGAGCCTGGGGAGGGCAAAAACGCACACACACCCCGGCCATGGTGTGGGAGGCAGACTAAGCCACGCCCACCATGGCCACGCCCACCCAGCAACTGGGCAGAGAACCCCTTGCTAAAATTTTTGAAGCCCACCCCTGGATGTACCCCCGCTTTGAAAACAAATAAATAAAACATACCGTCTGAGAAAAAAAATTCAGGAGGCGCTATTTTTCTAACTGAACCTTGAGTCTGAATAAGTTTACAATGGCATTTCTTTTTTTAAAAAAGGGAAAGTCAACGGAACACAGTACGTTGCTTAATGAAGGTCACTCAGCAACCGCTTGGAAGTTATGACGGGCCCCACAAAAGGTACTTAACTCGATTTACAGTTCCGATACCCTCCCCAGGCATGTGATTGTATTTTGGTTGCTCAGCAACCAGCTCGCATTTACGGCTGGGTGTCACATTCTTTTACTTTCTGGCAAACCCTCCCCGCCTCTGCCTTTGGATAAAACAGATTTGCTTAAGCGCCACGAAAAGTTCACAAAATCAGGCACAGCCACACGGTAATCTCTTTAACCAAAATTTACAGCCATAATTCCAGACTCAATCGTGGTTGTAAACCTAGGGCTCCCTCTGTACATTATTAAGGTCTACCAACATTAATCCCATTCTCTCACAATCATAGGCCGATCTGAAGATTTCCGTTCCATTGTTAGTTGTTTTATCTCGCCCTTCCTCTCTGGGACTTAAAACCCACTCCTCTCTCTCACAACCACGATATAAATGGCAACCACTGAAGTCTTAACATAGCGGAATGGGAATTGCTGAGCACAGATTTAAATCTGAATTTTTGCAACCAAGCCTCGCACCTGGGCTGGCGTTTGCCCAGCAACTGGCAGATTCTGGGTTTTATTTATGTTAATAACTCATATGGCCAACCCTCTCATATCAGGGATTGTTGTTATGCTGTCCTGCAAAGAAAAAGATGGAACAAACGATTAAAGCCCACATTCCTGACAGCCTAAGGCTTTATGCTAATACAGCAAGCCAGAAATGCTAGAAGCTGTTTTCTTAATCAAACTTGTTTGTTTTTTTTAAAAAAACACATTCTTTGTGGTTGCTTATTAGGAGCCACTTTAAGGCTTAAGCAAGAGCTACCTTGGTGTTGTGGCCCACTGGCGGCCAGCAGAGCTGGCAGCAGGGTCAGACAGTGAGGAGTTATGGGAGGAACTTGGGCCAGTCCTGGAGGCTGGGGAAAGCTCGGAGAGCTCTGCATCGGAGGCAGAGAGGGGGCCAAGGCCATCTGATAGTTATGTGCTGCCTCCGAAGTCTGACATCAGCGAGGCAGAAGAACAGCGGGAGCCTGTTCCCAGTGTGTGCATGCGCAGAGCTGCCAGACGACAAGAACAACAAAAAAACAGGGTCAACTTGGGAGTAAGGCTTGGAGATGATTGGCCCCTCCCATGAAACACAAAAGAGAAGCGAGCTTTTGCAGGAAGCAATCAGTCATCTGGCCGATTCAAGATCTGAAAATTCTGTTTGTGACTCTGTGCCAAGTTTGGCCTTGCCCTGCATCCGGAAATGAGCTCTCTGGCAGCGTTCCACGTGAGATAGGTGGCTGTTGATAACCTTCCTCTGAAAAGACTGTTTATCAAGCTTTGCGGACTGTAAACGAAAGTAATTTACAATTGTATAAATAAAAGAGGTACTGCGGGACTAAAATTGTGCTTTTGTACTTTCTAAGGAAGCTTAGGTCAGAACACTTGGCATTTTGCACAGACGTTATTGCAACCTGTTCTTGTAAATGATGCTTAGAAGTCAGCAGAAATACACAGTAGGCTCTCCTTTCTCGTCCTTGCCCCCAGCCTTCACTGTTTAGAGGAGATAAAACTGCATCGCATTTGAGAATCGCCTTGCCAAGACAAGACTTTTGAAAGGAGCCAACCACAAAAGAAAGAAGGAATTAGGAGATGCTTTTTTGATATTTTGACAGCAGCCCTCAGTCGCTTTTATGAGCCTAAGAGGAAAACCCTTTCCTTGCCTGTTAATGGGCTGGTGCCCCTTTTGGAAGTAGGAAAAGTGAAAGAGGAAATACATTGATCTTCCAAACGAGTATAGAAGGTTGTTTTTACTTCTGCCTGGCTGATGCGATTCTGAAAAGCATCCCTCTATCCCACCTGGAATAATCAGGCACCACAAACCACCTCCCTTTAGGAATTATAGCAAATTAAATGGGCTTAATCAAAATAATAATAATAGACCACTTTGCTTTCGTGCTCGGGCCAAAAGGGGCTCCCTTCGGATGAACCTTCCTCCTTGACGGTTACGTTATAAACATTCCTACGGCAATAAATCCCAATAAATCTGGACAGCATTTATTGTTTCTCTCCGTCCCCCCCCCCTTTTTGGTTCCTGATCCAATCTGACTTCCCAATCTGTACCTGCTTGGTCCGATACTTTGGAGTGATCTCTTCCTTCAGTGGTTAGTGAGGATGGATTTCCGAATAGAGGAGTCCTTCAGCAGATATGGCGTCCCCGAGGCCCACAGTCCGCAGGGGGTTTTTACACACCAGCACGGGGGTGTAATGGAAAGAGATGCCGTTCCGGTGCCACACCGATATGGGCTCCTTTGGGTTTAAGGAGACTGTGGAGGCCCCGTCCGTCTTGGAAGTGTTAAACTCCAGTGGTGCCTTCAGGAAGACTTTGTTGGCGTCAATGCTCTGGGTGGCACAAGCTTGGGTCCCTGCCACCCTCGCTCCGGCAGCCACGGCCGCCACCTGGTTGCCCCAATAGCCGTCCACGGTCACCAGGAGGTGGTAGGCCAAAGTATGGAAGTGGATCCGGGTGAGATCCGAAGCCTTGGCTGAAGTCCTCCCGTGTTCTTTCAAGATCCAGAAGAGGATGTCGCTGACCGTAGCCACGTCCGGGACGCCGTTCCAGGAAGTTAAGGAGGAGTGAGGTCCCGAGGCTACCTGGGTGAGGAACAGCAGCTCTTGTTCGTTCAAACCGATGGAGTTCACGAGAAGGAAGATCTGCTAAGAGACAGACCAAGTGATAGGTTGGCAGTCGGAGGAGTCCAGCTGCTAAAGATTAAAGCAGGGGTGCCCAACCTTGGACTTCGGCTCCCAGAATTCATGCATGGACGGCCGGGGAATTCTGGGAGCTGAACTCCACAAAAGTCTTAAAAGTGCGCAAGGTTGAACACCCCTGTATTAAGGCATAAAACATCCTGGAAATTAAAAACATAAGCTTTGGATCAAGCATGCCAAAAGACAGCTGCAGTTCCTTGCCATCTGAAATAATTGACTTTGGGCCTGTGGGATCCGTGGTGACCTCTTTTGGTACCGTACACCTGACTCTCGACCTGTGAACCATGCTGGTTCCTGACTCCAAGGTCTTTCCTTCCACATGAAACAATTTAAACTCTGCCTACCGCATCCCAGATACTTTAAATTCACCTCACAGCTTCCATCTCTTCTGAAGGTGAGAAGAGGCTCCACCATTGTGATTACCTGGTGAATTATGTCTCTCATGAGGTCCGGGTCGGTCATACCGGCTAATTCCAGATGGATCGGGACGTCAGTGGGAATGTCAGAAATGGAAGTTACGGCCTGCAGAAACACACACACAGATGCATACCCAAAAAATTCAGATTAGGAGAAGCAAAAGGCATATGGGAGGATAGCAGAGGGGGGGAACCATCCAATGGAGTCAGCTTCTTTCTGATTGAATGGCTGTTGCGTCAATCAGCGGTTGGTGAACCTCCAAGCATATCCCCTTACAGAGCAAAAGAAAGTGTTCGATTCACCTTCCTAGACCAGGGGTCGGCAACCAGCAGCTCTGGAGCCGCATGTGGCTCTCTCATCCCTCTGCTATGGCTCCCTGTCGCCAATCGGTTCCACAATTGATAGGGCTTTCGGTTAGGACAGGTAGAGGAAAAAGGATGATGTGCTAAGAGGTGACTCTATGGTGGGGGAACTGGACTTCCGATTAGCTCCAGAATTGAATGGGGGGGCTTCCGGTTAGGACCTTTGTGGCTGAGTGTTTAAGGTTGCTGACCCCTGTCCTAGACCATCGTGCTGGATGGCCACTCCCACGACCACCAGCATGGCAGTCAGAAGATGCTCCAAACCGGAGGATAATGGATTAGACCAGGAGTTGGCAGGCTCTATCCATAAAGGACCAGATCCTGTCCTTCCTCCATTTTTGAGGTCATGACTGACAGATCTGCGGACCAAGGAGAATGGCAGCCATTGGACAGCATTGGTGCACCAGCGAGGAGTCTGCTGATAGGCCAATGTCCAGGACGCCCCATCCTGGCTCTCCCCTCACCTCAGGAGCTTGCTTGAGGCTCAGGGTTGACCATTCGCTGTCTGCCCGAATATGCTACCTCATGGACCATACAAAAAACCGGCTGGGCCACATTTTGCCCGCAAGCTGTAATTTACCAGTCTCTGGACTGCAGCGTTATCTCATTCCCAGCATCCTGACAATAAAGCTCGCTCTATAGTTTTTTTAAAGAAGGCCGTGATGGCTCAGTGGCTAAGATGCTGAGCTTGTCAATCGAAAGGTCGGCAATTCAGCAGTTCGAATCCCTAGTGACGCGTAACGGGGTGAGCTCCCGTTCTTTGTCCCAGTTTCTGCCAACCTAGTGGTTCGAAAGCAGGTAAAAAATGCAAGTAGGAAAATAGGGACCACCTTTGGTGGGAAGGGAACAGCGTTCTGTGCGCCTTTGGCGTTGAGTCATGCCGGCCACGTGACCACGGAGATGTCTTCGGACAGCGCTGGCTCTTTGGTTTTGAAACAGAGATGAGCACCGCCCCCTAGAAAGGGGAACCTTTACCTTATAGTTTTTTTAAGTAACAAAATAGTTGTAGGGGAGTTTTTAAAAGAGAAGGCAAAGCGTTTTGGATCTTACCTCTCGGAGCCTCCTCTGGCGTAGCTCTTTGGTCTGTCCTTCCATCATATGGAACCCTGAAAGCACCACCAGGTCTGGCTGAAATTCCTCCAGGCTGGACACGAATACTTCTAGCATGTTCATGACCCCGTTGGACAGGTCATGGGAGAAGATGAATCGGTTGGCGTTGGGAGCTCTCAGCTCTCCCCATTCTTCACCTGATGAGCACAATCCCCCCCCAAACACACAAAAGCCCAGCATTACACGGAATCTTTGGAGACACACCTTGCATACGTGACAGCTCTTATAGAGAAAAGGAGGACTAGGGGAGAAACGATATAGCAGTATTCCAGTATTTGACAGGCTCCCATGGAGAAGAGGAGGTTAATTTATTTTTCCAAAACGCCGGAAAGCAAGACAAGAAGCGACGGATGGAAACTAATCGAGGAGAGAAGCAACCCTGGAATTAAGGAGACACTTTCTTAACAGTGAGGACAATTAACCCATGGAACAGCTTGCCACCAGAAGTTGTGAATGCTCCAACACTGGAGGTTTTTAAGAAGAGACTGGACAGCCACTTGTCTCAAATGGTATAGGGCAGCGATGGCTAAGATTTTTGCAGTCGTGTGCCAAAAGTGGGAGGCGTGCGGGGGAGGGGGTGTCGCGCACGTGCGTGCCCACCCATAATTCAATGCGCCACGCCCCCCCTGCATGCGCGCGTGAGGGCCCCCCCCCCCACTCCCCATGCTTTTGGCACGTGACGGCACTGTGGGCCCTGTAGAACCGTTTTTCGCCCTCCCCAGACTCCAAAGGCTTTTTGCAAGGCCCTCCGGAGGCTAGAAATGGCCTGTTAGCCCACTTCCGGTGGGCCCAAAAATCAGCTGGCTGGTGCATGCATGCGTGCCGGAGTTGAACTAGGGCAGTGGTAGGCAAACTTGGCTCTTTCACACCCTGTGGACTTCAACTCCCAGAATTCCTAAGACAGCTTGGCTGTCCCACTGATATGGCTCCACGTACCACCTGTGGTACGCGTGCCATAGGTTCACCATCACGGGCATAGGGTCTCCTTGCTTGAGCATGGGGTTGGACTAGAAGACCTCCGAGGCCCCTTCCAGCTTTATTCTGATTTGATTCTGTTATCAGGAAATGCATAAACTCTCTGCGCAGACAGTTAGGCCACTCATAGTTTTGGAACTTCTGCCAGTCAAGTAACTTACATGTAGTCCTTGAGTTACAACCATAAAGGAAGCCTGTACATTATGGCTGTTAAGTTATGACGGTCGTGTGACCGAGCCAATATTACTATCTTTCTGGCAGTGATCATAAATCAAGCACTGCAGCCATTAAGCAAACGCCACACTTGTTAAGCGAACAATAGTTGTAAACATCAGTTTTGAGCAAACACTGTAAACCTCATCCACGTGGTCAGGTACTTTCTCTTTTTAAAGCAGAGCTATGCATATTCGCATTACTGGAAATTTCAGGCCCGGATGGACTCAAAAATATTGCTGAAGAGTAGAACGTTATCGTGGCAGAGATCGAAGTCCGGTTTAAGAGCACATCTCATGAATTAGGTTTCGTGGCCACACCTTTTACCTTTGGCAAAGTTCCACCGAGCAAGCTCACTGCTTGCCTCTCATTCCCCAGTTTGATCCCACTGAACTCAGGTTCAAAAGGGAAAATCCATTACAGATTGCAATCCATTTGCCAGTGACGGAGATGCTCTCCTGCCCCACTGTTCCCAGATGGGCAACAGGGCACAGTGCATCTTAAAAATTTCTTCAATATTGACAAATGTGATTTTTTTTTTAATTTTAATTTTAATATTTTTGTATTTGGGCATTTCCCTGTTAGAAATTCAATATAATTTTTGCCACTGCACTAATCACTGCACTGTAACCACTGCAATGGTGCAGTGGTTAGAGTGCAGTACTGCAGGCTACTTCTGCTGACTGCCGGCTGACTGCAATTTGGCAGTTTGAATC